>JARWKJ010000291.1:0-24629 GCA_029959095.1 Rhinichthys osculus
TTCCCACCGCGTCTCAAACGCAGCTCGAAGTTCCCTTGAAAGGGAACGTCTCAGGTTACGTATGTAACCCTGGTTCCCTGAGAGGGAACGAGACGCTGCGTTTGCCTGCCATACTTCCTGCATGCCCTGATCGACTTGCTTCAGACTTTTTCAGAAGCTGTCGCGGTCTGTTTTCAAGGGTGCTTTATAGTTTCCTGGTCTATGACGTCACCCATGACTTATCGGGCTTCCATTGGACTGATTTTACACGTGCTTCATGACGCAATCACGCAGAGCGTTCCCACCGCGTCTCAAACGCAGCGTCTCGTTCCCTCTCAGGGAACCAGGGTTACATACGTAACCTGAGACGTTTTGGTGGCTTGAAAACGCAAGCTTTTAAAAATAGTTTTTTGAAAACGATAGCATCGTCGTCTTCATGTAAAACAACAAAAACGCTAATTTGTGAAAACGGTAATGTCATGCGTTTGTGAAAACGGTAATGTATATTTTTAAAGACACTACTGGCCTGGCATGAATAATACAGCGTTTAATGGGGCTGTTTACACGACACCGTTTTCAACTAAAAACGTAAAACTTTTTATGCGTTTTGGCCGTTTGTTTACATAACAACAGCGTTTTTGGTGGTTGAAAAAGCAAACTTTTGAAAACGGGTTTCAAAGAGGACGTTTTTGAAAACGGTCTCCGTGTAAACAATAAAAATGTGAATCTCTGAAGACGATGACGTCATGCACATGCATATTACATGTTCAGTCTTATAGTGTTTCATCGCCATCTAATGGCCTGGCAGCAGAATACAGTGTAAGTAGTCCCACTTAAGTAGGACTTAAAAATATCTTATACATGTCAGGTGTATGTTTGGTTTGCCATTTGTTGTGTCTGGTTCCTGTGTTTCCGTTCAGTTTAGTCCCCTCCCTTGTTAGTTACCATAGTTACCCATTGTTTTCACCTGTGTCTCGTTTAGTTTCCTTAGTTTGTCCCCATATATAGCCCTGAGTTTTCTGTTCAGTTTGTAGTTGCAAAGCTACTCATAGTCAACAGAATGTTCAAAAGGGACGAGCAGAATAAAGTGTTCCCGTCGGTTCTCGTTTGTATAGAGGTTTGATATATATAGTGTTTTGTTTATTAATTACAGATTAATTTTATGGCAAAGTGCGTTAATGAGTGTGTTAAGAAACATTTGTTAAAGTGTACTCTCTTTAAGTAGCCTTTTATTTAATTTGTATTATATTATCTGCAAGTTATTTAAATCTAGTACAATACATTCAATTCAATTCAGAACATTTATTTTTCATAAGAGATGGGTGTTGTGACTGTTCTGATATGACTATTAGGTCATGCATTATTGGTGAGTGTTAGTACAGCACCACAGGATGTTTTGGGTGGTGGATGAAGAGGCCATGATCCTGACAATGCTATAGCCTGTGATGCACTGGCAAGGTAGTATTAAACATTTCATATCTCATATGTCACCAGCACTGGGCAGGCTTAACTGGCAGGGACGTGCAAAGGAAAAATAAGGTTATGAGCGGAGATGCTCAGTAGGCTAATGTAATGTCCTGACCATTATGCACTGAGACGTATGCTTGAATGTGACAAGAAAAAAAGTTGCAGAGGCCTGCTACTAAACAGATTTCACACAGAGCTTTTAAAAAAAATCTAATTTAAAAAAGTGTGTGTGTAAAAATAAAAAGTAAAAGTTCAGGTAATTCAAACCTCATTTGTTTTTTGTGGACATCACAATAACATGTCTAAAAAACAGTATTCTAACACTTGGGAAATGAGGCAAAGATGGTGACACAGACAGCAAAATAGTGTTGGCCCAGATCCGGCCCACATATGGGCCGTGTGGAATCCACGTGTACCAGATGTGGGCCGGATCTGGGCCGACACTATGTTGCTGTCTGGAGAACTATTTAACTTTCTATAACTGTTTAGTATTAGATCAACAAAGTCAAGACATAATGTGTTTTTCCTCAGTCATTTGTGTGTTTATATTGTATTTTCTTTCTTTATTTTGTGGTTTACTCTTTATGTTGTATCTTTAGGGTGTGTATGTCAGGTTAAATTTGTAATTATGATTAACACAAAGTAGTTAGGGGAAATACACGTTTGACAAGTTGATGTATTGTTTTGTATGTTTTTCGATACCTAAAGGCAGAACATAAGATGAACAAGTTCGCTATTTTCAGTACTCACTTAAAACAGCTCCTCCCCCCAAACGAATCGCTTGACGTCATAAGAGGGAGACGTCTCCCCAGGTCGCTGAGAAAGTGAGTTTGTGAGCTGTGTTGAAAATTGTACGAGTGATAGAGCGAGAGAATTAGTGATTAGGACATTTATTTATTTAGTTAGTTATTAAAGTTAGGTAGTTAGTTAGGTATACGCAGGCGTATTTTCACGATGGTGAATTACTGCGTTTGTGCTGGGTGCAAAAACACCGTTAAAACCGGTCACAGAGTCCACTTTTTCCCAAAAAGCAGGTCTGTGTTCCGTGCCTGGGTCAACTTTGTTCGGACCAAACGCGCTGAAGACTTAAATCTCATCATTTAATATTGTTTTTAGTTTTATTATTACTTTTTATTGATATTCATAACAGTAGTATTATGTATCTGTTTTGTACTTTTTATATGCATTCATAATCATATGTAATCATTGTATTTTGTGAATTCTACTGTTCACATACTGTTCTGAACATATGTGGGGAGAGAGACTTTGGGTGCGTGTTGAGAGACTGAATGTATAGTGTTTTTCCACCAAGTAAAATATGCATTCCTATGTTAAGGGGGACCTCTCTGTTAAGGGGAACCACATGTTTCTCTGGTAATGCAGTTTTTTTATTCAACACATAAGAACTGAAGCTCTTTGTCTAGGGCAGAGAGAGAAATGAGCGAGATGCTGGAAGGAAGATCTTTGTCCGGTCCATTGTCACTCTCTCCCTTATGCCTTATATAAATTGGTAAAATAAATAAATATCTTGGCAGAATAACTGGTGTCTGTTTCCATGAAATTAAACAATAATAAGGGGAAGCAAGATTTTTAAATCTACAATTTGGCGTCACGAACAGGATCGCATACCCAGGCATTCGTCTCAATCATAGCAGGTAAGACTTTTTCCTTTCTAAAAAGTTCTGAGTCTGCCTGATGATTAGAGACAGTGACTGAAACTGCTGAAAAGAACTGTTATTTGAAGTACCAGTTGTTTTGCCAATGAATATAAGACATAAGGAAAAAAAAAAAAATATATATATATAAAAATAAATAAAAATTAATTCGAACTAATTGACTTATTTAAGTTGTTATCTGATCAGTACATCTCTAACAATATTTGATATGCTGGGATGGAGATGGATCTTTTTTAGAAAGAAGGCCATCTAGTCAGAAATTTGGGAGAATTAGCTATAAGACGGTTAAGTTAGAAAATTTGCTTGGTTGCATCTGCGACGTGGTTGGATTGTGGCGGGACTGTTTTAAAACGATGGCAGATTAATCCCTAAAACATCCAACACACTGAAGATTCGTTCTCAGAAGGAGACGAGGAAAGAGTAACACAAGCGATACTTGATTTATTAAAGCGGTTAAATGTGGCGATACTGTAAAAACGATGGCAGGGTAATATCTAAAACATTGTAACACGCTGAAGTAATACAAGTATAAAAGGCGCCCTTTGTAACTAGCTAGGATCGCGGGCATTCTGAATCTGACCGTAAAGCTGTTCAAATATTTGAGGATACTGATCTGAGAAGACTTCAAGAGAAAACAAAAAATAAAGAAAAAAGAAGAAACAAAGAAATTAATCTGAGATCAAATTAAAATATTAAAAAAGAAAGAAAATAGTTCTGAGTTAACTGAAAAACAAAATACTGAAAAACATTGGAGTTAACTTCTCTTTAAATTTTTCTTTTGTTTGAGTGAGGGAAAGAGAGAGAAGCAGCCCCTTCCTTCAGAATTTCTCTATACCTTCACACACACACACACACACACACACACACACACACACACACACACACACACACACACATATACAGTTGGAGAAGGGAAAGAGGGGGAGAGAGAAGCAGGGTAGCCCCCCTAGAATTCGCACACACAGCCTGCAGCTCTCAGCACACACACAGACGCATCACATAGGCTGCAGTTTCTGAACATAGACGCACACATAATACATAGCCCCCCCTAGAATTCACACACATACATACACACACATACATACCCATAATCCAGCTGTTCTGAGTGCACAGACTTTGAATACTTTACAAGATGGCAGAAAGTGTCTGTAACAGCAGAACAATATCTGCTTGGTATCTGGACAGAAAGGACAAGAAACAAACTAAACTTTTGAAAAAAGGACTGGATATCAATGCATCGATGGATGCACAGTTAAGCTGGTTCGAGTCCCAAAAAGACAAGATCAAGTCAAAAGCATTCCCAATACTGGCAGCTCATTGGATTGTGAAACAAGGTGGAATTTGTTGTGATATAAATGGTGGTCCAGTTCCACTTGTTGAAGCAATGAAGCCTCAAATTGAAGCATATAATAAGCTGAACAAAATCATGTCTATCACATGTTCAGAGAAAGAAAATACAACCAGTGATGATTCATTTGATCCAGATTGGACAAATATAATAACTGAAGCTGAAAGGAAATATTCACAAGCACCAGTGAAATCCGTGACAACTGTAACGCCTCTTCCTTACAAACCAATCTATCCAACTTTGCCTGAACAATATACAAGTTCATCTGAACCTCTGACACAGCTTCAAGCTTCAAGATCAAATGGAGGTCCAGTTGACAAAATGTATGTTGCATCTGCACAAGCAGCTCCCATAATAACGAGATCTAAATCAGCCCAGCCAACCAGAGACATGCTGCGATGTACACCAGCTCGTAATTATGGATCTGACTGGGATGATGAGACGAGAGATGACGACATGATCACAGTTGACAAGATCGGTCCTGAATTTTCTTCACCTGTGATTAAAAGGGAAGAATTACAATCAGAAATGATGACAGAAGAGAGACCATTCACACCAGGTGAACGGCAAGCCATTCTCACAGCTTTGCCTCCTCTGAAGAGGCAAGATCCAAACACAGAGTTTTGGCGAGAATTAGACTCTCTGGTTGAAGCACATCAAATGTCATTAAGAGATATACACACCATTGTGAAAGCTAAAAGCCCAAGAGACCGATGGGAACGCTTGCCATCGTCGATAACAACAGCCCAATGGGTAGACTTGTGGGCTGATGGCCAGGGACGACCCCTGGGTCTTTGGCAAGCATTAGATGTATTCCGAAAAGAAATCCAAGAAATCTTGGGAAGCGGTAAAATACCATTCACATCAGTGACATTAATTAAGCAAAAGGATGATGAATCTCCAGATGAATATGCTCTGCGTAAGTGGAATGCTTATGAGAGATGGGCCCTCTGTGCTAAGAAACAACCCGACAGAGATGATGTACAGTTCACTGACACACTTGTGGATGGCTTTAGCTCTAAATACCAACAAGCCTTATCACTTGGAGTTAACCCAGGCGAAACATTTGACCAAATTATGCAATGGGCTGGCCGTCTAGAGATGGCTATGAGATCAAACAAGGAAGAGGGAAACAAGTCAAATCGAAGAGGAGTGGCGACAGCTCAATACAACATGGACACAAAGAATAGGATGATTGCTTGCAGCAACTGTGGCAAGCGTGGCCACTCAAGAAAAGATTGTTGGGCTAAAGGAGGTGGAGCAGAAGGTCAAGGTCCATCATTTAAACAAGTCAGTGCGAAAAATCATGATGAAACCTCTCAAGGAAAGACGTGGACTGAAGCACAAGTCCGTCAGCTGATTGAGGGAATTATGCGTCCGCAATAGGAATCAGCGGCCCCCTGTATTAGCAAGAAAAGAGACAATCGCCTTTTCATCAATGCATTAATAGGGGGCCACCCATGCGACATTCTGGTCGACACTGGAGCAGCCATTTCAATAACAGATCTGAACCTACCTACAACAGATGAAACTATGGAAGTTGAAGGAGTTGGAGGAGGTATCACAACATTTCGCAAAAGTATACAAGTTCCACTGCAAATACATGAAGATGAAGTCTTATGGACATCTTTCTGGGTGGGACCGAATTCACAAGGAAGCCTTATTGGCATGGACATTCTTCCATTGTTGAACACGATCATCTTCACTGACAGTCGTCAAATCGCTACAACAGCTGGGATAATACCACACGAAGATCGCACATGTAATTTAAGTTCTGTTGGTGCAGCAAAACCAATCATCAGAGATTGGGGAACAGATGGTGTGTGGGGTCTTGTGTGCAGTTTATATCCAGATGTTTGGGCTAAACACAAATTGGATTGTGGCAAAGCCAACATTGACCCCGTTGTTATTGAGGGGCCGATACATGCCCCTCATAAACAATACCCTATCCGACCTGAAGCAAGACAAGCCGTGGAAGAGATAGTGGCAGATTTGGAAGCTGAAGGGATCATCAGACAAACTTCATCTACCACTAATAGTCCTGTCTGGCCTGTCAAGAAATCTGATAATTCATGGAGATTAACCATTGATTACACAAGACTTAACAGTGTAACACCAAAACCGCATCCTATTGTGGCCAATCCTGCCACCATTCTGAATGATATTCCAGGTAATTCAAGAATTTTCACGGTACTGGATGTACTGTCGGCTTTCTGGTCTATACCTATTGATGAAAGATCCCAAGAGAAATTGGCCTTCACAGTGGGCGCAAAACAGTATGTTTGGAACACACTCCCACAAGGTCTTAATCTTTCTCCTGTGGTATTTCATAGAACTTTGGATCAGTTCTTAACTGAGCGAAAAGCTGAAATTGAGAGTTCAGGAAGTGTGTGCCTCCAATACGTGGATGACTTGTTAATTGCAAGCCCAGACGAAAAGAGCCATATATTTGCTCTGAATGTTGTCCTACAAGCCCTTGGGAAAGGAGGATTCAAAGTCAACCCCGACAAAGCACAGCTGGCCAAAACTAAGGTTATCTACTTGGGCCAAGAAATATCTGTTGAGGGAAGGAGAATGACAACAGAGCGTGTAGAGGCATTACGGCAACTTCCAAAACCTCTAACAGTTACAGGAATGCGGAAGGTGATGGGACTTTTTAACTATTGTCGTCAGTATGTACCTGACTTTGCGAGCATCACTAGCCCTCTCATCGACCTGTACAAGGGAGGAAAGCCTGGAGTGGAACAGATAAACTGGACATCGGAAGCTGAGGAAGCGTTTACTTCTATGAAAGAAAAACTGACTTCAGCCCCAGCCTTGGGGCTTCCTGATGGACGATTGCCATTTCATTTGTGGACCAGGGTGGGAGATGATACCTACTCAGCAGTATTGTGTCAAAAACCAGGTGATCGATACAGACCAGTTGGATACTTTTCCACAAAGATTCCTGTCACAATGATTGGTCAACCACGATGTATACAAGCTCTCGATGGTGCCACATGGGCAGTGGATGCTGTGGAAAATCTGATAGGAGCACAAACGATCATATTGCACACTCCACACAGTATAGTGACGCTGTTGAACAACACAAACATCAAGACCATAACCGACGCAAGGAGAGCAAAGTGGGAAGCAACTTTGTTGAACAAGGATTTGAGAGTGGAAATCATCAGAGACACATCCCTTAACCCTGCAACAATGATGCTAGAACCACATGAGGGAACACCACACGAGTGTGAAAAACAAGTAGAAGAAGAAAGTCTTGGTCCTGTTAATCCAATACCTCTTGAAAATCCAGACAAGGAGTTATGGGTTGATGGATCCAGTTACTATGTTGATGGAAAACGACATACCGGATGGGCTGTGGTGGAAGCTGATGGAACTGTTGTGAAGAAAGGAGCTCTTTCTGGGCAATATTCAGCACAAGTAGCTGAGCTCATGGCACTTACGGAAGCTTTTGAACTATCGGAAGGAGATCGAGTCAACATCTACACAGATAGTCGTTATGCTTTTGGCGTGGTCCATGACTACCTTGCCCTGTGGAAAAAACGTGGACTTATCACTAGCAGTGGGAGCGAAATACAACATGCTTCCATAATTCGTCGCTTGATTGCAGCATGTCACTTACCCAGAGAAGCAGCCGTGATTAAAGTAAAATCACATCAATCTGACAAGTCCAAAGAAAGTCAAGGAAACACGGCAGCGGATGCAGCAGCTAGAGAAGCAGCTCTACTTCCTCTTACTCCTGTTACCGTGGTAGAGGAAAACAGCAAAGACAATCCTGAGCTCCATCTTCTTTCATATCAAACTGAGACAGATGAAGAGAAAGAACAATGGATAAAAGCGGGAGCGAAAGAGGATGATCAAGGTATCTGGAGAATCCCAACAGGACAAGTGGTGATGCCTATCGGAACAAGAAGAGAACTAATGCAGCTGTATCATGGAAAAGTGCATGCTGGAGCAAAAGCAATGAAAGCTCAAATCAGCGAGACTTGGTGGTGGCCACGGATGATGAGAGACATTGATGATTATTCTAGGAGATGTTTGATCTGCCTGAAAGCAAATGTGGGAAAATCTGTAAAGGTGCGAATGTCACATGCACCCAGACCAACAGGTCCATGGACACACCTCCAAATTGATTTCACAGGACCTTTATCACCCAGTGGAGGGTACCAATACATTCTAGTAATCATGGACAGATTTACTAGGTGGATGGAAGCATTCCCTACGAAAACTTGCACTGCTGAAGCGGCGGCACGAGTAATGGTTGAAGAAGTTTTTCCTCGCTGGGGTCTTCCATATGAAATTGATTCTGACAATGGAACTCACTTCACTGGAAAACTGATGAAGGAAGCAATGAAATTGATGGGGATCAAACAGAAATTCCACATTCCGTACCATCCGGAAAGTTCAGGGATGGTAGAGAGGTTGAACAGATCGTTGAAAACATCTTTAACCAAAGCCATTCTGCAGACTGGTCAAGGTTGGCATAAGTTATTACCTGCTATTCTGTGGAACCTGAGAGCAACTCCAAACAGAGTAACAGGACTAACTCCTTTTGAACTGATGACTGGAAGAGCAATGCTTCTACCTCCTGATGCTCCGCCACCTGCAGGAACAGGAGGAGATTCTTCTTTGTTCCAAGAGAAATTACGACGCTATCTCACAATGCTGGACAAAGCTACCAAAGACAATAATAAGAAAGTGCGAGAAGCTCAACAGCAATGGGATGAAAAACACACCACTACTGACATTCCACACATTCCTGAGTTAGGCAGTTTTGTTATGGTCAAACGTATTGTTAGGAGAGGTTTAGAACCTAGGTGGGAGGGACCATATGAGATACTCTTAACAACTGATACAAGTGTTTGCCTCAAAGGGAAGGGTGTAGGAACAGATAGATGGTATCATTGGTCACAAGTTAAACCTTGCTTAGTGAATGAACAAAGTGATGACGGCTTATGGCCTGAGATTGAGCACTGTTCATCCATTAACTTTAAAGACTAGGAAAAGGAGTGATGATTAATTATTTTTCTGCTTCCATTTCAGGAATCAATTCCATTGACATTGATTAGAGATGGTCGCAAGTTATTCTCGATACACCACGACAATGGTATGCTTGTTTTTAATTTTACTTGGCATTTACCAAGGAAGCCAAGCTTTATGGACTCCTCGAGTTCAAGGAATCACTCGGAATGCAACTCTGAAATCTGGCCAACATTTTACTCTACCCTTTATTTCCAAATGGGGATTATGGGATTGGGTGCCACGTAATGATAAAGAGCTTGCTAAATATCGTGAGGGCATCTACGGTGGATGTGACTTTCACCATCAATGTTACAAAAGCAGAGTAATTTGGCCGGTGAAAGATGGGGGGTATTCTGGTAGTGCTCAAAGGCGAGAAATTTGTTCAAAAGAACAATGTGAAATTGTGGGGTTAAACCTCATAACGTCTACTAATGTGGAAATTAACTTCATTTTGAATCGTACTCACATGCTTACAATATGGGATTCATTAGCTCAAGGCTGTATATATCCCATAGTGTTGCCATGTGAGGGGTTTCTAAGGGATACAACCTCGGGAACAACAAGATTCAAGGGAAATTACGTACGAATTTGGCATTCGGAAGATGAAAATGAATATTGTGAGACTGAACTAGAAACTGGAGAAATTGGACGGTGTTTTTATCTTTCTGCGGAAAAGACAAACAAAGCTAAAACATGCCCAAGTACAACTATTGCACCAGCTCATGGTATCTTGTTAGCAAAAGAAACCAAAACCTTGATAAATGAAGCTCACATGGTGCGACAACGCATTAATTATAACTTGATATCTCTTCTTACTGTTTTTGATCAGTCCTACTGTGGAAATTTCACACAAATAAGGAGTTGGTTGGAGAAAGAAGTTAAATATTATACCTCTAAAGATCCTCTGAAAAGTCGAAATCGTACACCTCGGAGTATATGGGGAGATATAGCGGGGGTATTTGGATCTGTCAATTCAATTAGCAATACTGCTCAGATGAACCAACTAAGCGAATACACTCAATGGGTGGGAACAATGACTGGGAAAGGACTCACTGAGGCTCTTCAAGGTTCTCTACATATTTTAGCAGCGGGTCAGCATCTTAATAACGCAGCGAAGGAATTGGCAGATGCATTAGTGAAATCGTCTAATTTTGAGACACATCGTGCGGCGTGTTTATTTTTGGCACAGAATTTAAAGGATCAAATGGTAGAGGACATTCAAGTTATTCGAATGGGTCAAGTTCCTGAGCGAATAGCAGAATCTTTGTTAGTGGTTTTCGGTAATCAACTTAATTTGACTTCTGCTAAACATGTTCCATTAGTTAAAATCGCAATTAATGAAGATTCGTTGTCAGGTTCTGGAACATTACCTTTGATTATGGTATGGCCTCAATATGGGAAGCGCAATATTATGACAGTTAGACGATTCCAATCAATGGGGGTTAGGCAAGGAAATTCAGTAATTAGATTAGGAAGGAATGGATATTGGGCTGAAGGCGAAACACCAATGATTTCTACCACAGACTGTTGTGTTGAGGAACATGAGTGGGTAATTTGCTCATGCTCTACAATGTTTAGTCTATCTCTTAATGGATCTGCAGTTTGGGAAGTAGTTCCTTTACATCAAGCCACAGGTGCATGGCAGGTGTCAGAAGCACAGTGGTGTATATTACATGATGGAATGAGTGAAAATATGATATACGGAGGAAAGTTGTGTCCAATTCCGTCTGATCCATTTTGTGTAGAGATTCTCTATCCTCTTCAATTGGGTGGAATTCATGTTCCACATGTGCAATTGTTGCAGTTAGATCCACAGTGGTGGAATAATGATTTGGTGGAGGAGAGGAATTATGAACTCTTTGAAATGGTTAAGAGAGTTAAAGGGAGTGTTAAGGCAGCTCAAGAGGAGGGACTTCAAGCAATGGGTCATGTTATAGTAGCGAATGGAGTAGCTAAATTGATGTCTGAGAGGAAATTAGCACGAATTCCAGGGAATTTATCATGGTCGGAATGGATAGTTTTGATTATGGTAGGAGTTTTTGTGTTTCTGTTAGTAATAAAACTCATCTTATGTGTTACTAGGAAGACAAGTACCAAACCTGTAAAATTGGTTATTACTAACCATATGGATAGAACCGAGAATGGGAAATACGGTGTGAGATAGGAGATTTTATACACTACAATACTTACAAAACACAACCTCACAAACAATGAACACCCGTTTACTGATTTCCAACCCCAAGGGATAGGATCCTTTAACATCAACGTTTATTTTAGTTTGTTATTTTGGAGCCAGGAACTTGAGGAGTTAATTTCATAACGAGTCGAGGCACTGGCAGAAGATTTATTAGTTTTTTTCTTTCCTTAGATGATTGGGGTTCATTTTAAGTGCATACACATAGACATTAAATGACACATAGTATGCGGGGACATAACATGGGTTGGTTTTTTTTTTGTTATTTGTTTTCTTTTCTTTTCTGTTTCCATTCTTCTGTCCTTTATGTCTATGACTTGGTCTATTTCTCCTCCTCACTATCACTTCAATAGGGTCGCAACCTGGGAATGATGGTGTGGAACTGACTGCCGTAGTTCCAGTGGAGGGACTGAAGACTTAAATCTCATCATTTAATATTGTTTTTAGTTTTATTATTACTTTTTATTGATATTCATAACAGTAGTATTATGTATCTGTTTTGTACTTTTTATATGCATTCATAATCATATGTAATCATTGTATTTTGTGAATTCTACTGTTCACATACTGTTCTGAACATATGTGGGGAGAGAGACTTTGGGTGCGTGTTGAGAGACTGAATGTATAGTGTTTTTCCACCAAGTAAAATATGCATTCCTATGTTAAGGGGGACCTCTCTGTTAAGGGGAACCACATGTTTCTCTGGTAATGCAGTTTTTTTATTCAACACATAAGAACTGAAGCTCTTTGTCTAGGGCAGAGAGAGAAATGAGCGAGATGCTGGAAGGAAGATCTTTGTCCGGTCCATTGTCACTCTCTCCCTTATGCCTTATATAAATTGGTAAAATAAATAAATATCTTGGCAGAATAACTGGTGTCTGTTTCCATGAAATTAAACAATAATAAGGGGAAGCAAGATTTTTAAATCTACAGCGCTGACTTCAGTGCTGCTTCAGTACTGCTTCAGTATCCAAGACTTTGGTCATTTGTAGCGCCCATTTCTTCCAGTTTTTATGTTTCCACTGTTCGATCGTGCCCGCGCCTCTCTCTCTCTCTCTCTCTCTCTCTCTCTCTCTCTCTCTCTCTCTCTCTCTCTCTCTCTCTCTCTCTCTCTCTCTCTCTCTCTCTCTCTCACACACACACACACACACACACACACACACACACACACACACACACACACACATCAACATATTCCAGCATTGCAATCTTGACATCGCAGCCTGTTCATTATAGCTACGGAGCTTCAGAGCTAAGGCGGAGCTACAGATTAGGTGTCCCTAAATAACCCGCGTATCTAACAGTAGTTCCGCATTAATTAATTTGCATGCGAGTTTTATTTTTATTTTTATACCGTGTATTCTCCGTGTATATTCATGCACCGAACCTTGACGCCCGTACCATTTTGGTTCAATACGAATACATGTACCATTCCACCTCTAAGTTATGCCTAGCCTACTTACCAAGACACCTGACCAACTCTCCACTGGTTCTCTTCACACCAGATATTTATGTTTCTTCGATAGGAATTATTTAAATTTCTGTTTGGCTCCTCATCTGTCTCATGCCTGGGAGGCTCAAAATTGTATGGCTGTGGGCCATTGTAGGTTTGAGGGGGATTTTGGATCTCCTTAGACTCAAAACTCTCCATACTTGAATAGAACTTTTTTGGCACGTCTCCCTCTTCTGACGTCACAGCTCAGCTGTGTTTTAAAAATATGATCTTGAGAGAAATGGCTATAAAGCTTATTGTAGGGCAATTACAGTAATAATTTTAATGATAATTACATTTTCACTCAGACATCTAAACCTTATTTAATATATCTAAAAAAAAATGTAACCTGACATACACACTTTAAGAATTTTGAACTTTTTGATCTGCTTAAATTCTGGTCAAGTTTGCTTATTATGACAATGGACCAATCACTATATAGGCAGGAAGAGACTGTCTGATCAAAAAGTAATGTTATCTACCTATTATACCTCTATCTATTAAATAATTTATGAAGCATTTAAGTATGAAATTATTGCAAATTTGCATGTAAATATTAAAGTTATTACAGTGGCCCCAGGTGGTGTGTCGAAGTTTTGTCCTGAAGAAATCAATGCAAATATCAAGTACTAAAATTAGTGCTGGGCAACGATTAATCGCATCCAAAATAAAAGTTTGTGTTAACATCATATATGTGTGTGTACTGTATACTTATTTTGTATATATAAATACACACATATGCATGTATATATTTAATAAATATGTGCATGTATATACTGTATATATATATATATATATATATATATATACTTATACATAATTTATATTATATATAAATATAAATATTTTATATATAAATAAATAAAACATTCTTCAATATTTACATGCATGTGTGTGTATTTATATATACAAAATAATTATACACAGTCCACACACATTATGTAAACAAAAACGTCTCGGTTACGGATGTAACCCTCGTTCCCTGAGTAGGGAACGGAGACGTTCCGTCGGATGACGACGAATGGGGTTTCGCTTAGAAAGCCTATCGACTTCGAGTATACAAAACGAGCCAATGGCAAACAAATGCCATGGGTCTGCGGAATTTGCATGGCGCAACTCCGCCCCACCTCGTGGGGATAAAAGGAGAAAGCCGGCAATATGCAGATATGTTTCTTCGCTGAGGAGCCAAGACTGAACTCGGCTGTTCCAGCGGTACAGCGGAAGTGGCAGGCAGACGGAACGTCTCCGTTCCCTACTCAGGGAACGAGGGTTACATCCGTAACCGAGACGTTCCCTTTCGTTGTCACTCCGAGTTCCGTCGGATGACGACGAATGGGGATACCAGTCTAATCACGCCACTTCTCAGCTGTCTTCCAGTGCCCTGCGTAAATCTGAGACCCCTGTCGTGAGACTAGCACGGACGAAGGACTCCTATTTAACACAGGAATACCAAGGTACACTGGGGAGCATATCCCAGATCTTTTAGGGAAGTATGCAATTACTGCCAACCCAGAGGGGGGGACTTAAAAATACACATATGACCCGAGGGATGCATATGGGGAATCACTGGGGTGTCCAGCCGCAGGTGGAATATTTCAACCCCAGGGGTGGCAAGGTGGCTTGCCGAGGGAAAGACACATGCTCAGAGAGGCTTACAGTGGGAATACACATGTGGGGGTAGCTCCGGGAGGTACCATGCACACGGGAGGCACCTAGCCGACGCGCAGGCAAGAGACACTGGCGCCGACGTCAGGAGTGCTGGAGGAACTCAGGGCTTTCGGGAGAAGCTCACCTGAGGAGAATATCGCACGTATCCAGTCCGTAGAGTGGAATGGCGAGCAAGCGAAGACACCTGAGCGGGTCCGGTACTAGCTGGTTGAAGCGAGTACATGAGAGGACACAGGCTCCACTCGGAGATTGTAGAATCTGGCGAATGTGTTAGGTGTCGCCCAGCCTGCAGCTCTGCAGATGTCTGGTAGCGAGGCGCCATGCGCTAGAGCCCAAGAGGATGCCACACTCCGGGTGGAGTGGGCAGTCACACCAAGGGGGCACGGTCGACCTTGCTGCTGGTATGCCAAAGCAATGGCGTCCACTATCCAGTGAGACAACCTTTGCTTGGAGAGAGCCTTTCCCTTCAGCTTCCCACCATAACAGACAAAGAGCTGGTCTGAGGTCCTGAAACACTGCGTTCTGTCTACATAGATGCGAAGAGCACGTACTGGACAGAGCAGTGCCAAGGCTGGGTCTGCCTCCTCCGGGGGCAGCGCTTGCAGGTTCACCACCTGGTCCCGGAAGGGAGTGGTAGGAACCTTGGGCACATATCCAGGCCGGGGTCTCAGGATCACGTGAGAGTACGCCGGCCCGAATTCCAGGCACGCTTCGTCAACGGAGAATGCGTGCAGGTCCCCTACCCTCTTGATGGAGGCCAATGCAGTCAGAAGCGCCGTCTTCATTGACAGGAAGTTAAGCTCGACTGACTGTAAAGGCTCAAGGGAGCACTACGCAGGGCGGTTAAGACCACTGCGAGGTCCCAAGAGGGTACGAGAGGAGGGCGAGGAGGATTCAGTCTCCTCGCTCCTCTCAGGAACCTGACGATCAGGTCATGCTCCCCACCGACTTACCTTCTATAAGATCATGCTGTGCGGCAATAGCGGCGACATAGACCTTGAGGGTGGAGGGAGACAGCCTTCGCTCCAACCCCTCTTGAAGGAAGGAAAGCACGACGTTGATCGAACATCTCCGGGGGTCTTCTCGGTGAGAAGAGCACCAGTTGACGAAGAGGTTCCACTTCAACGCGTAGACGTGTCTCGTGAACGACGCTCTAGCGGAAGTGATGGTAGCCACCACCGCTGGTGGTAGGGTACTCAAACCTGCCTCGTCCCGTCCAACAAAGATCGGGACGAGGGTGCCATAGGGTGCCCCGTCCCTGAGAAAGTAGGTCCTTCCTCAGAGGAATCGGCCAAGGAGGTGCTGTCGCGAGGAGTATGAGTTCGGAGAACCAGGTCCGGGTGGGCCAGTACGGCGCGACCAGAGTGACCTGCTCCTCGTCCTCCCTGACTTTGCGCAGGAATTGCTCAAGAAGGCTCACTGGGGGAAACGCATATTTGCGGCCCTGCGGCCAGCTGTGCGCCAGTGCATCCGTGCCGAGCGTGCCCTCGGTCAGGGAATAATACAGGGCGCAATGGGTCGAGTCGTGAGAGGCAAACAGATCTATCTGTGCGTCCCCGAACTGGTCCCAAATCAGCTGAACCGACTGGGGATGGAGTCGCCAATCTCCCGGGAGGGGCTGAAGCCGTGAGAGCTCGTCGGCTGCACAGTTCAGGGCTCCGGGGATATAAATGGCACGAAGCGACCTCAGATGCTTCTGACTCCATAAGAGGAGGTGGCGGGCGAGTTGCGACATACGGCGGGAGCGCAGACCACCTTGACGGATGATGTACGCTACGGTCGCGGTATTGTCTGAACGGACTAGTACATGCTGGTCCCTGAGCACGGCTCGGAAGCGGCGCAGGGCGAGCGGTACAGCCAGCAACTCGAAGCAATTGACGTGCCATAGGCGGTGGGGTCCTGTCCAGGAGCCCGCGGCAGCACGTCCATTGCACATGGCACCCCAGCCCGTGGTAGAGGCATCTGTCGTTACAACAATATGCCGGGAAGCTCGTTCCAGGGGCACTCCGGCCCTTAGAAAACTGAGGTTCGACCACGGGGTGAAGATCTGACGGCAGGTCGGAGTAACTGGTACTCGGAGGGTGCCGTGTTGCCATGCCCACCTCGGGACTCGGTCGCGAAGCCAGAGCTGAAGCGGTCTCATATGAAGCAATCCGAGCGGCGTTGCCGCAGCTACAGATGCCATATGAACCAGGAGCCTCTGAAAAAGTTTCAGTGGAACCGCACTCTTGCCCTCGAACTGTTTCAGGCAAGTCAGCAGTGACTGCGGGCGCTCACTCGTAAGCTGCGCGGACATGGCGACCGAGTCAATCTCCATACCGAGAAAAGAGATCCTCTGCAGGGGCAAAGTTTGCTCTTCTCCCAGTTGACCCGAAGGCCCAGACGGGCTACATGGCGGAGCACCAAGTCCCTGTGTTCGCAAAGCTGATCTCGAGAGTGAGCTAGAATTAGCCAGTCGTCGAGGTAATTCAGAATGCGAACCCCGTGTTCCCGGAGGGGAACAAGGGCTGCCTCGACGACCTTCGTAAAGACGCGAGGAGACAGGGCTAGCCCGAATGGGAGAACTGCGTACTGATATGCCTGCCCCTCGAAAGCAAACCGCAGGAACGGTCTGTGTCGAGGGAGGATGGAGACATGAAAGTAGGCGTCCTTCAGGTCGATCGCTGGAAACCAATCCTGGTGCCGCACACATTCGAAAACGCGTTTGGCGATGAGCATCTTGAACGGCAGCCTGTGAAGGGAGCGGTTCAGAACGCGCAGGTCCAGGATTGGCCGTAACCCACCGGTTTTCTTCGGGACAATGAAGTACGGGCTGTAGAAGCCGGTTCTCATTTCGGCTGGAGGGACAGTCTCGATCGCACCCTTCGCCAGCAGGGTAGCAACCTCCGCTCTCATGATAGGGGCATTGCCACCGACCATAGTGGAGCGGACTCCCCTGAAGCGGGGAGGAGACCGCGCGAACTGAATCGCGTAGCCGAGCCTGAACGTTCGTGCGACCCAGCGGGACAGGTTGGGAAGCTCTAGCCAGGCTCCCAAGGACTGTACCAGCGGGGTCACGCGAACCACAGACTTCCCGTCGATGGAGCAGCGAGGCGGTATGGCTGACCCAGACGTGGACGGCATAGCGGCCTGGTGTGAGGGTACAGTCATAGACCGCAGAGTCCTGACAGAGGAGACCAGGGAAGGACGAACGTTCCACGGGGTCTGCTCTGCCAGGGGTCTGGCGACAGAGGAGGATGAGAGCGGCACGGTCCGGGGACGGCGCGCACTGTCATCCGGCTCTGGGACAGAGGAGGACGAGGGGTGCACGGCCCGGGGGCGGCGCACCGTGTCGTCCGAGAACTCTGTGTGCTTAGAGATGGGAAGTCAGCTCTCTGGTAAAAGAGGTTCTCCCCCGGCCCTCCACCGGGGAAAGGAGTGGCCCTGCAACCACCTCCTGGAGAACCTCAACCCATCTCCGAGCTGCCCGTAGCGGGAGCGCCGCTTTGCCCGGCATTTGGCAGGCTGCGGGGCTGGTACGGGCTGGGGCGCTTTCCTGCGACCACCTCCACGGCGCGGCCCGGAGCTGCTGGGGCCGGGCGGGAGGGGGCGAAAGTCGCAGGAGGGCGCGTTCGGCGGCAAGCTGACTGAGGCGTCTGAGCCGGCGGCAGCAGCTGGCCGCGGGGTCAGAACGTGTTTGGTAGCCTCAGTCTGCTTCTGGGCGGCCGAGAACTGTTGGGCAGAGTCCTCGGCCGCGCCGCCGAAGGGCCAGCCTGGGATATGGGGAGTTGAGGAAGCGGGTTCGCTCAGCCTCGCGCATATCAACCAGGTTAACCCAGAAATGTCTGACCACACAAGTGGACATCACCTGACCCAGGGAGCGTGCGGTCACCTTCGTCACTCATAGAGCGAGGTCGGTGGCGGCAAGCAGTCTCATTCGATGAGCCCTGAATCAGCCCTACCCTCGTGCATGTCATTGAGCACCCCGAAGGATGGCAATAACATGCAGTGAGACGGCAGCCTGTCCGCTGCTCTATAGGTCTTTGCCACCGGAGTAGACAAAAAACCTACAGGCATTGGAGGGGTGCTTAGGGTCGCCACGCCAGGTGGAGGCGCTGTGGGGGCACAGACGTGCTGCCACAGAACACTCCACGGGGGGAACCCCAGTGTACCCATGGCCGCGGCCTCTCGAGGGCAGAGAAGGTGGAAGAGGCTGCTGAGCAGTCGCGAAGTCAAAGGAGACTCTCACGATCTCATAACCTCTTCATGCACATCCGAGTAGAAAGGATTTTGGGTTCGCCTCCCCAAAACCAATCATCAGCCTTGAGTGCTCGAGACATGGCAGAGTAATCCACACATGCCCGATACTCTCGGCTGCCCGGGAAGCATAGCTGTCAACTCTGGATCAGACTCGCTATGTTGCACACCCGAGAGTGGCAACATAGACGAGCCCTCACTTCCAAAGGACTCCAGCTCACCTTGTGACGCGGCGATAGACATGATTTCATCAGCCGGGGAACTGAATGAGATGCCGGCCCGCCGGCGTCCTTAGGACGCGGCTCTGACCAGCTAACTCATTCAGAACCGCGTGGGTTGCAATGTTAAAGAGAGGGGTGTGAACCACGGATATTAATCGGCGGTTTAGTTCCACACCAGCCATCTCAGGTCACCCTGGCCACCAGCCAAAGTATTCTCTCACGTGGAGAAAATAGATCGGGGTGTGGATGAGGGGACTCTCACTCAGTTGAGCTCATTGAGTCTTGACCGTTACATTGCGATGGTCATGTTCCTTTAAGAGAACGTGACGCATCCGCGAGCGCTGTTCGAACGTGATCGAAGCCCAAACACGTCAAAACAGCGCTCGTGCCCATCAGCTGAATCTATCAGACTACCGCACTCAGAAATGCACGGGCAGATCGTCTTTAAAAAGACGTGCCGCGTGCACGCTCTTTTTGTGTGAGAAAAGCTTGCAACAGTGCTGAAGCGCCCAGGGAGAAGCACACAGCTGTTCAGATCAGCAGGCAGGAATGTGAAACTCGCTGGAACACGCCATCACACCAACACCGACTGGAAGCTGCTCGTCTTGAAGATTCTCGAAGATAGTCAGAGAATAGACTGCAGGAGTGAAGAGAAAATCTTGGCTCCGAAGCAAAAAAAACATATCTGCATATTGCCGGCTTTCTCCTTTTATCCCCACGAGGTGGGGCGGAGTTGCGCCATGCAAATTCCGCAGACCCATGGCATTTGTTTGCCATTGGCTCGTTTTGTATACTCGAAGTCGATAGGCTTTCTAAGCGAAACCCCATTCGTCGTCATCCGACGGAACTCGGAGTGACAACGAAAGGGAACTTTTATTTTAGATGCGCTTAATCGTTACCCAGCACTAAATAAAATGCAACTATCCATAATCATGCATATTTTCAATATAAGCACAGATGAATTAGCCATTTTGTTAAAACTTTATTTCGATAGTCCACTTTAGACATTCTACTAACTATAAGTAACTTTGCAGCTACATGTCATCTAACTGTCATTAGAGTATTATTAACTTGTTTTAACAACTTGTTTCATGGGCAGAAAGAATACATCAAATTGGACCTGGAATTGCACCATTTTTGCATTAAGTATGCATGGTATTTTTACTTATGGTATGCATAAGTATTACATTGTCATGGACTGTGGGTGTGCCATCTGAAAGTGATACTTAGAGAAAGGGGACAAATATCAGGTAATCCGGATTTCTAAATGTAGGAAGTGCATGCAATGTAAGTGCAGAGAAAGCATCCAAGGCATATAATCAGTTATCATGTGCATATTAAAATGCATTCATGCACTAGAGTAACCAATATCACTATACTGGCATTCCTTCATCCAACACCTGAGAATCACATACATTGTTTGAATTACCCGGCCAATTCTTTAAAAGCACGTTCTGCCGTGTAGCATTGTTGGGCTATATCAACAACAAGGTGACAACCATATGAGAGGAGCAAAAGAAACAAATCTATGTTCCAAAAGGAGACACAAATGAATACAAATGACATCTCTCGCTGCAAGCAGGAGGCATAAATCAGGTTTGGATTAATATTAAAGGCAGACTCCCATTTTTTACATTAAGTGAGATGCTCAAAGTGGGGACCATTATAATAACAAACTCAGTGCTTAGTGTGCTAACTTAATAGTGTGCTCCGTCAGTGTCAGGTTTGAGGTGAACTTGAGGAGGAGGACAGGGTTGAGGAAGAGACGATGAATGCCCTTGTAATCCACCTCTAAAGTCCACCCGTATATGGAGCACTTAGCCTGAATACATCCACTTAGGAAGTTTCTATCTAAATAAATGAACCCCAGCATAGCTAAGGTTTATTCGACCGCAGAACGAGGTTCCATAGACGCATAGTCAGTCAAAGCCTTGTAGGTTTTTAATTGTGGCAATCTTTGAGAGTTGCTGCTTTTTCTGCTTCAGTGATGGAGAATCACACTCTGTCACAACACAATGTCACATCGCGGTAAACCACACACTGACCGAGCATCAAGTAATAAGCCCCAGTTTAATACCTCTCTGCCTCTACCCAGCCAAGATATTCCCTGCTCCTAAAAATAAACGCTGAGATGTCCCTCTGCCGGAGATCAAGAACCCCGGTGCCATGGTGTGACGTGCTGCCGAAGGCTCCAGCTGTCTGGAGCCAGTGTACATCCCCAGTCGTCTGTAACAATTACTACAATCATTAATATTAATGAGCTTTCATGGTCGCACGATAATAACAATGTGCAACGTGGTCACAGCC
This sequence comes from Rhinichthys osculus, assembly GCA_029959095.1. Taxonomy (NCBI): domain Eukaryota; kingdom Metazoa; phylum Chordata; class Actinopteri; order Cypriniformes; family Leuciscidae; genus Rhinichthys; species Rhinichthys osculus. The sequence continues at coordinate 21,617 of JARWKJ010000291.1, forward strand.
GTGAAAGTCACTTTTTACACTTTTTTTTTTTTGTAAAGGCGGCCCATTTTACCGGTCATTTTCTATTAATGCATCATGGGGAAAAAAGACTAAGTTCACTGTATTTAAAGGATTTATGAAGCATTTAAGTATGAAATTATTGCAAATTTGCATGTAAATATTAAAGTTATTATTTACAGTTATGTCGGACAGGCCCCATGTGGTGTGTCGAAGATTGTCTTGAAGAAATCAATGTAAAATGCAAGTAATAAAATTAGTGCTGGACGATTAACGATTAATCGCATCCAAAATAAAAGTTTGTGTTTGCATCATATATGTGTCTGTACTGTATACTTATTTTGTATATATAAATACACACATATGCATGTATATATTTAAGAAATTTTTTGCATATATATATATATATATATATATATATATATATACTGTATATTATACAAAATGTATGTTATATATAAATACACATATTTTATATATAACTTTTTTTCCTAAAATATATACATGCATGTGTGTGTATTTATATATACAAAATAATCATACACAGTACACACACACATATATTATGTAAACACAAACTTTTATTTTGGATGCGATTTATCCTTGCCCAGCACTAAATAAAATGCAACTAAACATAATCGTGCATAATTTAAATATAAGAACAGATGAATTAGCCATTTTTAGCAGATGGAAACATGGACAAGCTGCATGACATGTCCTTATATCCTATGAAAAAAAAAAAAAAATAAGAAATAAATGACCAGACTTCATACACAGGTTACATTTCATAATGTGTTGGTTTGGTACTTAATGTAAAATATGAAGCAATCTTAAAGCAAAAACAGTTAAGAACCACTGTTGACACAAACATTTGAATAGGTTTATTACACAAGTCTGTGTAAATTAATTGTGTCTATGAATATAATGTAAATTGCTCATCCTTTTCTTTTTTCAAAGCAAATACATTGGCAATGCCTCTTATTCCAAACTATCCTGCTGAGCAAACTAAAACTGTTTAATATTACACAAAAGCGTGTATAAGAAGGCAGAGCGAATTTGATAGAGGCATAAAGGCAGGACTCTGTGGGTCTCTGTGGCCCACTGGGATTATTTTCCTATCCTCTGTAATGTATGGGAAGCATGAAACTGCGACTGTTGCATGCGTTTGGTTCGCAGTCCTTTGAGTGGAAGAGCTCATGTCAGCTCTGCAGAAAGTACGGTTCTGTTGCCGAGGCAACCCCGAGCTACAGTCGGTGTGGTGATTGGACTTTGGGGAGAGCAGCCAGTTGTCACTGCAGCTTTTAGTGAAGACATGTTTTAGTGATTTCCAGACTAATGATCTTTTTCACTTCTGATTGTAACAATAAGCTATAAGTAACAATAAAAAAGTCAGGAGTTCCGAATAAACCACTTATTTTTACCCAACAGATGTCATACATTAACACCACACAATTTTTCTGGTTGGGAAAAGCATTTGGAGGTAACTAAAGGTAGTGATGCTTAACATTCTTCAATTTTTACAATTGTTCGGAAGCTCAGGGAGAGTAATGAGCCATTTAGTAGTAGCACTAGCAGTGTAGCTTGATAAAATGTTTTATAACATTAAGTCTCAAAGTTATCATATTTGTCTCATTGTATTGCGCTCAAAGTTGTACCAAGTCAGTTAAGGCAATAATCAAATCAAATTATTTGATTTGTTTCAGCAAGTCAGTTTGTTTAAAAAAAAACATTCACCAATTTATTTCAGTCATCACTTATTAGTGTTCCCAGATGTCCCTGAGACTGTTTTTTTCCCCTGATGCAGTTATGCTTGTTATTTTTTTTTCTGTTTTAATTAGTAGTAGTCCATATAGTAGTCCAAGTTATTTCCAGTTTGAAGCTGCTACCAAGATCCTCAAACTTTTTATGCCAGGTGCTGATTTTTATCTATTTATTTATTTATTTTAGGCAAATGCTAAGTCAGAATTGCGGGATATAAACTTGCAATTGCGAGAGATAAAGTCAGAATTGCGAGATATAAACTCTAGCAATTGCGAGTTTATATCCTGCAATTCTAACTTTATAACTTGCAATTGTGAGAAAAAAAAGTCTGAATTTTGACTTTTTTCTTGCAATGGAAACAAGCTTCCATAATTTGCTGTGTAAACAGTGATGGATTGTATTTAGTTTGTATTTTATTAAAGGTGCTCTAAGCGATGTCACGCGTTTTTTAGGCCAAAACATTTTTTGTCACATTCAGCAAACATCTCCTCACTATCCGCTGGCTGCCTGTCCTCTGAACACACTGTAAAGAAACGCGATCTCTGTAGACAGCCCAGGCTCCACAAACAGCAACAAAAACAAACTGCAGCAACCCGCTCCCCGAAACATAACAAACTGTTCCAGCCAATGACCGACAAGAAGGGTTTGGGGGTGTGGTTTGGGGGGTTAGTGTGCGGATGAGGAGGAGGGAGGGTCTAGCTAGCCTCCGTTTTGTTTGACAATAGTTCGAACATCAACAAGAGGTGACGTCACCCAGGATCGCTTAGAGAACCTTTAAGTATAATTAGCAATAAATAGCAACTTATTTATAATAAGTCCTAATAATGATAGATGGTAGTCACACAGAATGTAAACTGAAGTAATATGCTATTTGTACTAAAGATAAAATATCAGAGCAATAGTGGGTTAATGAAAAAAATAGCCTTTGGCAAACAAAATCATGCTTTTTGATATAATTTTTATAATGTTATATATTTAAAAATGTATTTCCCCCTCAAACAACTTTAATATAGTTAATATTTTTGTTTGTAACTTGTAGTGTATCTAACTGCCTCTCCATAAGGGTTGTGTCACTGCAGTGCAGACATGTAGTTCACTGGGTTATGGTGCCCCCATTCGTGCTTGTGTGTATTGCACTTTTAATACATAATACCACAGTGCAAAATTTACATGAGGATGCTGCAGCAACTGATTATAAACTACTTTAAATTATGAGTAGCTTGGCAGGCTACAGATTTAAAATAGCTACTCGAAC
>JARWKJ010000292.1:0-24586 GCA_029959095.1 Rhinichthys osculus
ATGAGTAGCCTATAGCACATTCTGTCAAGTAAAAACATATTGGAATGTACTAGTAAAACAATTCTATAATAATGGGAAAGAAATATTTTTGTATTTGTTCATTTACATTTACGCTAGATTATGATTCAAGTAATAATAGGATTCAAAAAGCTTTTGAGCATGAAATCATTTTTAAGAGGAATGCCCCTGGTTTAACCTCTCAAATAGGATTTGCAGATTGCAGGCTGATATGATATATTGATTTTACTTGCGCACAGGAATAAATAAATAAAAATTCTTCATGAAATCCAGTTTCAAACTAATCTGCTATTTTATGTGTATAAGTAATTTCCTTTGGAATATAATGATTAAGATTATTTATTTATTTAAATGTGTATTCAACTGGATATAGAATAAATAATTCGTTCTTGATTCTCTGAAATGTTTCATGGAATGCTTTAACAATAGGGAATTATATGATACTAGATATAATTCACTTTATACTAAAAACATATTTTAATAATTTCAACAATTTAAATATGTTTTGTGTGTGAGTTTAAATGTAGGCTGAGGACTTGAATTATTATCAGAGGAAATAAATGGTGAAATCCATCCATGGTAAATTTAACATATCACTAAGTGTCCCCCAGGGACATTGCACTTAGAAAGTACTTTAAAATAACTTGCAGTTTCAAGTCATTAAAATGTTAGCAGTAAAATATATGTGACAATGTCCTAATGGGAGTGCCATGAGAAAGGTTTCTTTTTTTCCGTGGGACCTTCAGCTCCTTTGATAATATCTATGAGATCATGTTGCAGCAACAGAGAGAACGAAAGATTACTATTCCTCTTTTAAGTGCACTTTGGCATTTGATGAAACCAAGGTAATGACAGCTATTCAGTTCAGCGCCTCTTTAAAGACAAATTGCAGAGACATACACAAACACTTGAGCTTCTTCTTAAGATAGACCTATATAATTTCTTCATGTTTTCAAGAAACATAAATGACATGATGCTGGAAATGTTTTTATGTTATCATGAGCATTTCCACTCCCTTTCGGAGAGATAAGAAATATACATTTGATATTATTTAAAACAGTTTAAGAATCTATCTATCTATCTATCTATCTATCTATCTATCTATCTATCTATCTATCTATCTATCTATCTATCTATCTATCTATCTATCTATCTATCTATCTATCTATCTATCTATCTATCTATCTATCTATCTATCTATTCTGCCTCACATTCTGTACCAGGTTCATCTTTTAACATTTAATTTTGACACAACACCCTACAAATTAAACATGCAAAACTGGTTTGGGTAAATTACAGTTTTTCTCACATCACTATTTACATTTGCACAACAGTTAATGCAGTTCTCAAAACAATTAGTACAAACTGCAAAACCTAGTTGATAACCTGCAAAAGTGTGTCACTTGCTCAAAATGGATAGCTCATTCCTCAAAAGCAAGTATTCATGTCATGAAAGTGTCAGTCAGAAAGTGACTTGTCAAGATGAAAAGTCCTGACACCATTGTTTATGAACAAGATAGTCAAATGGCTTTGTCATGTTTTCATTATAACAGTTTACTCTGTAAATGTTTTCCAATGCAAAAAAGTCAGATCTTGCGACACTACCTGAAAATGCTCAAGACAGCACTATACTATTTGCACAGCCATTTGAAAACTACAGTAAAGTTACACATTACTGTATTTAGTGAGGTAACTGAGTACAAGACACTGAATATGTATGTTTCACATTTTTACTGCATATGCTCTTTGGAATTCTAATTTGTTCACAGCATTGTGCAAAAGAAAAAAATACACCCTTATTTACAACAATCATAAACTCCCTTTGGAGCTGTGCACAACTGTAAACAATATTGCAGTACATATTGGAACTGTAAATCATTCATGCACATCCCTTCATCAGTGAAAGCTGAGGTTCACCTGAGAGAAATTGTTCAATTTAGGATAAAAAAAGATGAACAAAATGTAAAATTTGCTTGACAGATTTTGACAACTAGTTCAACATTTTTGTATGTGATGACTCAAACAATGAAATGAGGACTATTGGTTTTATATGTAATGACTATTTAGCATTCACAAGTATAGTTAATTTTGACTGACATGACATGCAAATGATAATGTTATAAAACAGCAGAGAGTTGTATGAAAGCAATTGATGCATGTCCAAAAGCATTTGCAATTTGTTGGAAGGAATGAGAAACTGCTACTATGATGTGCACAAATTACTAAATGTTGTGAAGGTTGAGCTAACTGTTGTGCAAATGTAAATAGTGATGTGAGAAATGCACCAAAGCGACTGAGAAAAACTGTAACGTAAAAATTATTTTGTGAATATATTCTACTGAATCAAAACATTAAAAACCCTTGACCTGCCAGTAATAATAATAAATAAATCATTTTTAATATCTCAATATTTATTTCACATTCAATCTGCCTTTCTGTCATATTGTGTAATCAATAGTGTGTCTCCCCCTTGTTTAGCCCTTTACTCCACCCATGCTGTCAGTTTGTCACACAGTGGGAAAAGAGCTCTGTAAGTTTGCCAGAGGCATTCTCATTTTAGTTACTGTCTTTCAACCTTTACCTTTATAAATGCAAGCATTGTTTTTAACCAAAGATGGGGTTTTGGCTTGAGAGATTTTTGTGTGATTTCCTCTTCATGCATGTGCAAGACTATGAATTGGCTAATTTGGATATGAAAGCCCAAAACGGTTCAGAATAAAGTAATGAACAATATATTTCCAGCACTGTAAATCTTTAGGCTTGTGCATTTTATTTACTTTGTATTGTTGAACCATGACCATTATAAGTCTAGCGTGTTTGTTTTTGTATCCCACTTATCTTTGTACCCTTTGACAGAAAATATTGAATATTGCCCTAAAGGCATTCTAGGTGGCTGTGGTCATTCCTGTTAGACACCTTCTTTCCCATCTCACTTTCTGGTGACTTCAGTTTGGAACATACATATAGAAATGTATAGAAAGGTAGCCTACTTCCAGAGCAGAAGTACCTGCAGCTCTCAATAGGGATGAGCCTGAACGTGTGTTATGCTGCCAGCACTGACGGCACAACTGCCCTCACCAGCACACACACCCCGAGGGCCCGAATGATGAGTGAGAACCACATTATGAATCAAATGTGTCTTCACATCTCTAAATATATCTAGCTATATAGCACCATGACAGGCTGTAATTATTAAGTATATTATGTCTAATATGATGGAGCTTGGTTTAATGTCATTCATATGGTTATAGGCTAGCGACCATCTGCTCCATGTTGTTTGGATTTACCTGACTCAAACATTTCTTCTGAATGGCCTACATGTTAACAGATCTCATGTAATTATTGTCAACGAAATCAATATAATAACAATAATAATAAATAAATAAATAAATAAGTTAATTAAGGTCTGTCCCTTCGATTCCTTCTTTCAGATTCAGGATTTTGAGATTGTCCCGACGACTTCGACTTTCCAGATCGATCACTTTGTCGTTTGCTGTTTTCAGCTGTGTTTCCATTACTTTGGTTTGAAGTATCTTGACGGAATCTTCCATAGTTGATATCCGCTCCTCTGCCAATTGGAGTCTCTGCTCATTTTGTGCCACTACAATTGTGAGTTTGTCAGTCATTTCTTTTAGCTTATCGTCCATTAATGTAGAAATAACTTCAGTTAATTCAGCAATCAAGACAGCGTTGTCAGCCCTTGACGTCCCCATGCCTGCTTGTTCCTGTAGCAACGCGGAAACTTTTCCTTTCAACTTTTTCTTCTCTCCTCTCGTGATATTAGGAGCGTCCATACGCTGTACTGTTACTTTAGTCTATATTTCGACTTGCCCATGTAAATGCCAACTAAATATCATTAGATCAATTGAAGCGCAGTTTTGTTCTACAGACGAGCAGGTGCTTCAGGAGTGTTCACCTAATCCGCCATCTTGTTTGCCCGCCAAAACAGCCAAAACATCTCTCTGTCAAAATCGAGGGGTCGAGGACCTGAGGGTTGGTGTTTGGGCAGATATTGTGTTTTGCGGTAGGTAGTATGCCATACGGCATGGTGCGTCTTGGGATTGATACGCCAAGACGATGGCATTCCCTATCCGGTGGGCCAACCTCTGCTTGGAGACAGCCTTTCCCTTCTGCTGGCCTCCGTAACAGACAAAGAGCTGGTCTGAGTTCCTGAGGCTTTGCGTTCTGTCCACGTACAGGCGCAGAGTGCGGACGGGACAGAGAAAAGCCAGGGCTGGGTCTGCCTTCTCCAGGGGCAGTGCTTGCAGGTTCACCACCTGGTCCCGAAAGGTGACTGACTGACATGCTGGAGCAAGTCCCTGTGCTCGCACAACTGCTTCCGAGACTGAGCTAGTATCAGCCAGTCGTCGAGATAGTTGAGGATACGAACACCACGCTCTCTCATGGGAGCAATGGCCGCCTCCGCGACCTTCGTAAAGACACGGGGCGACAGGGCCAGCCGAAGGGTAGAACTTTGTACTGATACGCTCGACCCTCGAACGCAAAGCGCAGGAATGGCCTGTGTCACGGGAGGATGGAGACATGAAAGTACGCGTCTTTCAGGTCGATCGCTGCAAACCAATCTCGGTGACGGATGCATTTGAAAATGCGTTTCTGCGTTAGCATCTTGAACGGAAGCTTGTAAAGGGCCTGATTCTAGACTTGCAGGTCCAAGATTGGCCGTAACCCAGGCCATCCTTAAAAATATTCTTGTTTGCCGTAACCCGACCGACCCAGTCAAATTAGGACCGACCCAATTATTTATTTTTTTCCCCTTTTAGTCCGCCCGACTTTCCGGTTGTAAACTTGCATTAAAGGAGAACTCCGGGCAATTTTTAAGTGAATCTTGATCGTTAGACCTTTGTGAGTACTGACTATAGGAAAAAAAAACGAACCGGATTGGTGCTTGCTACGCGGAGCTGCGACTGCGAATGCCCAGAGCTCCCACCCAGCTAAAACGGCAGCTATGGGGGCATCGACATAAAGAGCGTTTTTAAGCCTCTTAACAGACACAAAATGCAATTAAAATGTCTGTCCAACATGAACAGGGACCCTACATGTGAACAAGATGCGTTTAGCAACTTAGCCATTGTTTCAACTCACCTAAATAGCCTTTTAGACGGCAAGCTGTAGTCTCGCGCTGCAGTCCCGTGCTGTAGCCGGAAAAGGTAAACAATGTCCAGGTGGGAGGAGCCATTTCTTCTTCACTTTTAAGCAACTCTGATCATAACTCGTCGCATATGATCAACCCTCCTCCCACCTGGACATTGTTTACCTTTTCCGGCTACAGCACGGGACTGAAGCGCGAGACTACAGCTTGCCGTCTAAAAGACTATTTAGGTGAGTTGAAACAATGGCTAAGTTGCTAAACGCATCTTGTTCACATGTAGGGTCCCTGTTCATGTTGGACAGACATTTTAATTGCATTTTGTGTCTGTTAAGAGGCTTAAAAACGCTCTTTATGTCGATGCCCCCACAGCTGCCGTTTTAGCTGGGTGGGAGCTCTGGGCATTCGCGGTCGCAGCTCCGCGTAGCAAGCACCAATCCGGTTTGTTTTTTTTCCTATAGTCAGTACTCTCAAAGGTCTAACGATCAAGATTAACTTAAAAATTGCCCGGAGTTCTCCTTTAAGACCGACCGATTTTTTTTTACTCTTCAAACAACTAATACAAATGCAATAAAATAATATAAATTATATTATAGTAAGTATTGTGAATATAAATTGCGTAGGCTACGTTCTTTCTTTTAAATAAAAACCCGTGGCGTCATCTATTATGATTATGTTTACACCATTGGTTTACGCATGTCACACTATGGCCTGTGCGTTCGCTTCGTTTCATTCACTGTCAATGGTTCGCGCTCGGTGATGATGGCTGCGGCGCGGCTGCTTGTGAAATACGTCTGTATGAGCCTACATTTAGTCGCTCATTATTCGAAATTCTTAATGGTCAAATAGGAGAATAGGGAATCGATGTTAACGGCCTTTTCTCGGAGCGTGTCCAGCTCGTCATGATATGCCCACCGCAAACGTGCGTCACACAGCAACTGCAGGCTCTGACAAACAAACACACATAAGTGTGGGAAGCCAAACACACCAAAAGTGGGACAAACGGCGTGGTGTGTTACAGAGTTCGCGCTGCGCTGACTTGTAATCTGCGCTGCTCAATGGACCGAGCCGCGCGAGTAGCGACAGACTCGACAGCGCAGGGAGAAGTGTTTGCTTGTGCCAGCCAATGGTCAGCGCGGCGCAAACTAATCTCACCAGCGCCGCGCTGACCAATAAAACACCACATCCCATACCGAAATGTACTAAATAGCACAAAAGAAAATCGACCATTCCATAATATGTCAGGACTATACTTAATAGGCCTACAGTTCCTAGCCATTTGACCTCACTGATTTCCGTTAATAATAGCAGATGTTTATGGGTCAAATCTCTCACTCTCTCCCTGCAACTTTTTGTTACCCTCCTTTCCTGCCCCTAGACCAGAAAGGGGGCTTGTAACAGTATGGGTCAAATGTAAACGACGCGCTGTTTTATTGGTCGGCGCGCGCTGGTGAGATTAGTCATTTTAATTTATTTGTTTCCCTCTGAAAATCCACTTTAATTGAAATCTAGTGGCTTATTTTTTATTTTTTATTGATTCAGCCTATTTTTTTTTCCAAATGAATGCAGCTGGAATTAATGCAATAAATATGTTTTTTTGACAAAGATTTCAAATTGTTTGTGGTCTATAACCTGTATCAGAATGAGGTTCGCAATGGTGCGCCCGAAGGCATGGGTTGAAGACCCAGTCAGTGACATCACGATATGTAAATTTGTTTAAATTCATACCGACGTAATCACCATGACCAAAATTATCCTTTTTTTACATTGAATCTTAAAAAAATAAATAAATAGACCTACCTACCGACCCTTATTTTTTATTTTTTTTTGTTACTCCAAACCAAAATATTTTTAAGGATGGCCCCACCGCCTTTCTTGGGTACAATGAAGTACGGGCTGTAGAAGCGTAAGGGACCGGCTCTATTGCATCCTTCGCCAGTAGGATTGCGATCTCCGTGCACACGACAGGGGCACGTTCGCTCAACACCGAAGAGTAATGAACACAGCTGAACTTGGGTGGACGCCGGCCGAACTGAATTGTATAGCCGAGTCTGATGGTGTGGGGGAGCCAGCTGGACCGGTTGGGAAGCACTTTACAGGCTTCCACGAACCGGGCCAAGCGGACCAGGGGCACCACAGACGTACCCAGGGTGGGGCAGCCAGGTGGATGACAGGGACCTGACTCGGAAGGCCCGGGGGCGGCCCGAAGAGTGGTCTGAGTGTGCGGTGCAACACTTACCTGTCTACACAGGTCGGCAGGGGGTGCGTGAGAAGGCGTAATCGGGTCCTCAAACCGCACCTGGCTGCCGGTTGGTGATACAAGAGGGGGTTGAGGGTGGCAAGGCTTTACAGGGTCGCACACTGCCAGTCTGGCCCTCTTGGGACCCAGGAACAGAGGAATTTGTTCTTTCTTTGAAAATGTGGGTGGGGGCTCCGGGGAGCCAGCGGCCGAACAGAAACAGAAAAAAAAACAAAGATTCTTCACCCGGCCAGCCGGGGGAGGGAGTGGTGCGGTCACCATCTCCTGAAGAGCTCGTTCCTCCATCCCTGGGTGGCCCGTCTCAGGGACGCTTGTGCTTGCGCTTGCCACCTGGTCTTGTAGCGCCTAAGACGGGCTGGGCGGGCTGCCTGCGGCTGGCTCCACGCTGAGGCCTGGGTGAAGGCTGCTGCTGTAGCCTAGCGGGAGTGAAGGCGGTGGCAGGGGGAGGATCTGCCACCGACGGAGGCAGTAGCTGGCCGCCGGGGCAGGATGTGCCGGATCGCCTCCATCTGCTTCTGGGCTTCCTGGACTGCTCCATCTGCTTCCTGGACTCCCCCATTTCCCAGGTTGGGCTCTTCGGCGACACGGTGGAGAACTTCGGCCAACAGTTCTCCACCGTGTCGCCGAAGAGCCCAACCTGGGAAATGGGGGAGTCCAGGAACCGAGACTTGTTGATCTCCCTCATATCGGCCAGGTTGAGCCAGAGATGGCACTTCTGGACAACTAGAGTGGACATCGCCAGACCGACCACGCGAGCCGCAACCTTCCTGCCCCGGAGGGCACCCATGAGCTCACGGTCTGGACTACCCTCGTGCATGTCCATGAGTGCTTTGGCCTGGTGGACCTGCAGCAACGTCATGGCGTGGGATCACCCTTCCAAGAGGTAGCGGTCGCCGGACACAGCTGCATTGCGACAGACTGCTCCACTGGAGGGATAGCCACGCAACCCTTCGCCGTTCCTCCGTCATGCACTTCAGGAAAGAATGGTAATGGGGCGGCGCGCTGAGGACCAGCACAGCCCGCCCCGAGAACCCAATCATCCAACCGAGATGGTTTGGGACACGGTGGAGGGTTCCACGCATGCCCGACCATCTCGGCGGCCCGTTTCAGCATAGCTGACATTTCTGGTTCCGGCTCGGGCAACTCTACTCTCCAAGAAGGAGCGCAGCAGAGTCGTCATCTCCAGAGTCCAGCTCCCCTTCCGATGCAGCGATCGACATCCTGTCCTCAGGAGGAGCCCCGAACGAAACGGCTGGTCGGTCCACTACAGAGGGACCAACACGTTCAGTGGGGAGCTCCACCGGCTGCGATGTGACAGAGGAGTGAGGGGCCCACAGGGACTGGTTACCGGGTGGGGAAGCCCTCACTGTGATCCTCAGATCACCCATCCCACACGGCGCAGTAGCTCTCTTCTGGGGTGGGCCAAAAGGGGCGCTAGAGAATGAGAATGCGGGCTCCACCTTCACGGATGAAGGCGAGTCTCGATATCAACACCGAGATAGTCATGTTCCCGCAATGAGAACATGAACCATCCACAAAAGCTGCTTCAACGTGCTGAATTCCCAAACATGTAATGCATCTATTGTGACCGTCAGCTGGGGACAGGGAACGACTGCATCCAGAAACGCATGGGTGGAATTGCATCTTGAAAAAGATGCAGACACACCCGTGTTGCTCTTTCAGGAAATGGGACTCTCACCAGTGCTGGAGCACACAGGGGAATGACTGCGGCAACACTGACAGTGGATGGTGCAGCCTGTACCAGTGAAACACTCACTTCTTCGCCCTCTAACCAGCCGTCAAACAAACAAACACAAAGAGAATGCTGTTAAAACAGCAGTTGAGAGCTCAGAATCTGGCGATCACTGCTGCGCTGTAGAACCACCAGCACCAGGAGAGCCTTCCAGAAGAAGCACTGACACACTCGCTCGTGAAGGAATCAACACTCTTCAGAGACATCGACATGAAGACCGATCGGCTCTGAAGCAAAAGACAAATGGTGCGTGCATCCGCTTCCGTATTTATACAAATGCAAATCTCGCACGCCAATGTGGATTGGCTCATTTTATCAATACTCGAAGATGACAGGCTCCCTAAGCGTGATCCAAATCAGTACGGTACCTCCGGCTACATCGAACGTGACCGGAATGAAAGGGAACAATCATATTAGCAATAACATATCGATTTACTTAATAATTAAGTTAACCTAATTTCTTAATTTATCTTCGTAATGAAACCTCATTGCTTAACTGGCTACTCTCTGCTGTCTCAGACGACATATTTCCCTGTCTGCCACCATAACTTCTGTTGGTTGCAATTCACAACCTCACCACTAGATGCCGCTAAAAATTGCATAGTGCACCTTTAAGATGCGTTTTGGTCGATCGGATCACAAGTAGACGAGGCAGACACATACCCGTTTACACCTGGTGTTTTAATCCATCTCTATTGTCCACTTTCGGCCACTTCTGTCCTGATGTCTTTGAGGGGAGGGTCTATGGCACAAACAGAGAGCAGCAGCTTTTATTTCTGCTCTGACAGCCGCGTAACCACTCCGAACGTAGTGAGAAATCAGGAATGGTAATAGAAACGTGTGTTTGGTACGTTTTTCATCTTCAAACCGAACTTAGGTCTTCAGATGACAAAGTTTAAATCCCGTCTGTCTAGCGCTCTTCCCATAATATTTACGCATTTGGTCAGTGCTGCCTTTTGTGGCTGCTTGAATGCATTCGACCACATAAAAGTTCCGGTCGAATGTGTTTTGGACTACCTCTCGAAGTTGTCAAAAGTGGACAAGCTCAAAACGTTTTAGACCCCGTTTACATCTGTATTTAGTGTTTCCACTTGTAATCCGATCGACCAAAACACATCTTAAAACCAGATGTTAACAGGGCCAAAGGTTAATAAATGCTTTATAAGTATTTTTGATTGTTAATAGTTAACAAATGCTAACAAATGGAACCTTATTGAAAAGTGTTACTATAAAAGCAAACAAAACTAAAACAAATGAAAACAAAACAAACAAAACTTTAAAGCAAATAAAACTAAAAACAAACAAACAAAACACTTGTGATTACTGTGTATTCTTTTTTGTTGTCGTTTTAACTAAAAACAAACCAAATGAAACAAAAGCTATACAGTAGATCTAGATTTTCTTGTGCTTTGCTGGTCATGTCCCCTTTTCCAGCTCCAGAGACCTTGATTGGTTTGGACCAAGTGGATGGGATAGAAGGCAAATCCTTTCAGGTAAAGAGATGAATTGAGTTGAGTGGATGAGTGTAGTATAAGGATGAGATTGGAAAACTGGGTTGAGGTGGACTATAGGCACTGTTAACCTCACGACCCTAACTCATCTGGACTGATCCATTTACATACATTTTACATTTACATTTACGCATTTGGCAGACGCTTTTATCCAAAGCGACTTACATTGCATTTTAAGGTACACGTTTACATTATCAGTTCTTGCTTTCCCTGGGAATCAAACCCATGACCTTGGCATTGCAAGCGCCAACGCTCTACTGTTTGAGCTACACAGGAAAACTCCAGGATCCAACAGCCTGTAAACCACATCCTCTCAGTAAAGTGATAACTGCGCAGGTTACACAACATCATTAGTTCTCTTATAATGTAGCCAAGTGTCTTCTGTGTCTATATGGGATGCGTTACGTCAATAACAAATTGAACCCACATGATCAATGATGTCACCGGAGATACAGTGAGCATAATTTTTGACATGACATTTTTGCCTTGATGACATATCTAAAAGATAACTTAAAATACCAAGTCATAAGACGTAAATATAAATACACACAGTTTTAAGCCGTAAAATCTATATAAACATCTCACCTTCGGGTGACTTCAGTTTGGAACATAGGGAAAACGTTTAGATTTTTTAGACATTTTCTTGCCCACTACCAATACTTATCGATTTTCAGCACATTACAAAAGGAAAGGGTATTCTTTTTGTGTGTGTTGTGTTTTTTTTTTTTTTTTTGTGGGAAAAGACTAGCAGATATGTCTCCATCAAGTGTGCTTTGTTGTGCCATGTCCTGGTGCCAAACTATTCACCATGATCAGTTACACCATCGCAGGGCTTAAGGCATGTTATTTCAAGGATTTCTTTGCAGAACACACAAAAACAAGACTAATCAAAGAGGGATTACCTGAAACATAATATAGTAATGTATTGTCTTGAACAAGTACTGCTGAAACATGCCGTTTTCTGCATATTTAGTGCAATGTTCTATCTATCTATCTATCTATCTATCTATCTATCTATCTATCTATCTATCTATCTATCTATCTATCTATCTATCTATCTATCTATCTATCTATCTATCTATCTATCTATCTACCTATCTATCTATCTATCTATCTATCTATCTATCTATCTATCTATCTATCTATCTATCTATCTATCTATCTATCTATCTATCTATCTATCTATCTATCTATCTATCTATCTATCTATCTATCTGTCTGTCTGTCTGTCTGTCTGTCTGTCTGTCTGTCTGTCTGTCTGTCTGTCTGTCTGTCTATCTATCTATCTATCTAAGAAAAAAATCTGTATTTCATTAATTTCTTAAAACAAATCATTACAATCTATAGATCAAATCACATAGCATAAATAGACATGAATGAAGAAACACTGCACTTTATACAATTTTAAAGTAAAACTGAGATAAACACGACAGTTTCTACATTCTGTCATTTTGTTTCATTCCCTCTATAGTTTTGATTGCCTTATGAACAAACCCCAAGCAGCAGTGTAGCATAAGCACTTCACTGAGCGATTCCCTTTTACTATCACTATGTTTGCTTCTCTCAGCCCTTCTTGCCATCTGCCATTCACATTAGAATATGATTTTAATACAGCAGCTCAGGAGGGCCGTGGTTCTGCCTCCCAGGTTCACTAGGAGGGTAGGGCAAAAATTCACCTGCATTGACATTCATTTTCCCTCCCTCCCTCCCTCGCTCTTTCTCTCTTACTCTCTACAGATATCTGTCTCAGTTGTTTTTCTTGTCAGCAGTCAGTCAGTCAGTCACTATAAAAGCAACTCAGAGAGGAAACTCAGAGAGAGATTTCTGAGGAGATCTACAGCTGGTTTGCAGGTATCTGTGTGGATTCTGACTGTCTAAGATTTACAACCTGGGCCTGGAAGCAGCACACACAGCGGTAAGTTTTTTTTTTTTTTTACTTAATATGCACTCCAAAGTCATCTCTGCAAGCTATAATTTTTCTGCATCTGGTACATACCAGGATCAACATTGTGATAAGGTTTCATTGACAGCAAAATAACATGCTAGAAGAGATAGATCTGAGCTAAGAAGTCCAAAATTAAAGGCGTACACATGTGTAAACATCTGTGGGATCGTACTTTTCATTTACACAGATACTATTGTACAACTGTATCCCTTTTGGCACCAATAAATAAGGCATCAAGAAATGTCCCTCAGGCTCCTTGTTAGGCTTGTCTCCACCTGGATGACATCTCTGCTGAAATTCATAAGACAAGAAGAGAGGGATACAGGAGAGAGAGAGAACGAGAAAGAAGGCAGGGCAGGTGCAGCAGGGTCGTTTCCCTCTGGGTGCTGAAGTTCGGCAAACCGCCAATTCTCTCCGGGTTATGATTATGGATGGGTCTGATATAACATTTAAAATATGTTCTCATTATGATCCCAGCTGCCAGTGACCCAAGTGTGTGTAGCTGTGCAAACACGTGTGCACATGTGTGTATTGGAAAACCTGTTGCAGCAGGTCTCTCCCCTGTGGGTGTGTGGCTCCCATAGGTTGGCTGGGGGCCAAATGGACTGAGCCTTTTACAAATTCCCAGTTAAAATCTCAGAGCTGAGCTGAGATTTATTTTACAAGGCGCAAGCTATTAGATGAATGTGATTCATTATTTAATGAGTAATGTTACAAATGTATGATCACAGATATGGTTTCCAGCTGTGATCTAGCAACCTTGTCATACATTCCTTGAGTATTAATTGAGTTTTTTTTTTTGATTATCATCAAAATAATGCTGATGGTTTTGTATCTGTCTAATTTATTTGAAGTAATTTGGACAGTCATTAATTCACTGATCAGATAAAGCTATATGTGCAAATAGATAAGGACACATTTTCGTAATATAATTAATGATAATCTTGTATTTATTGTCATATTTAATGTTCATATTTATATTTAATATAAATATTATACAAAAAACAATATTTATATTCAATGTTGTATTTATATATAATAGGGTATACAACTTAACAAGTATTTCTGTCAGGTGCAGGGTTTACTTGTATGCTTTCTAATTTCATCACATCAATCACATTTTATCAATGTTTACAATAGTATTAAACCGATTTTCAGAAACCTTCATTATAAGATTTGCAAAGGCACATTCAAAGCTCCAAAGTTCCTGGCTCCAATGTTTTTCATCTCTAGGATTTCCATTTAAGCTGGACGGTGATCTTAAATATCTAGTGTGCATTAAAAATGACAATCCTGTCATTATTTACTCACCCTCATGTCATTAAAAACCTTTATGATTTTCTTTCCCCTGGGGAACATAAAAGTAGATCAGTTAGTCAGAATGTTGACACTGCTTATTTCCACATAATGAAAGTGCATGGTGACCAGGGGCTGTCAAACTTCAAAATACACAATCTTGCCCTTTAAAATCTTGAAAAAAAAAAAATGTTGGGGCTTTTTCTTCATATTATGTGGCTTCCAAAGACTTAGAATAAGTGCTCTAGAACTACTTTGGATTTGGACTACTTTTATGGTCCTTTAAAAAAAAAAAAATTCTGACAGCTCCTGGTCACCATTTACTTTCATTGATTGGAAAACAGCAGCATCAATGCTCCTTTAGAGAGGATTCTGCCATTTGACCACATTTAAGGAAGTAAAGTACTGTTTTTTTTTAAACGCTCAGATGTGTTTCCACTGAAGTGGAGTGAAAGTGCTATTGTAGACATACGGGAAGAAATCCTACCAATTACTTGATGGATGACGGTGTAAAGGAAGATGCACAGTCCATTTGAAATGCCACTCAAGTGTGGTGAGAGTGCACGGGTGGGGCTGTATAGACATGCAAGAGACCAGATCAAAGTGAGATAAATGTGATCATATTGAGAGAGGAAGGAGTCTTGAAATGAAGTACTTTTACATTTATACCTGTTTCAGCATTTTTATTCTTACTCACTCAAGATGATCTTTTCAGTCACACACACACACGTCTGGTCCACTATCTTTGTGGGGACTCTCCATAGACGTAATGGTTTTTATACTGTACAAACTGTATATTCTGTCCCCTTACACTAACCCTACCCCTAAACCTACCCATCACAGAAAACTTTCTGCTCTTTTACATTTTCTAAAAAACATCATTAAGTATGTTCATTAATCAATTTCCCTTGTGGGGAGCATTGGCTAGTCCTCACAATGTAGGTGATTTCACGTTTTACTATTCTTGTGGGGACATTTGGTCCTCACAATGTAATAAAAACAAGAGCACACACACACGCTGGTTTCCATGTTTTGTGGGCACTTCTCATAGATGTAAAGATTTTTATATTTTACAAACTGTATTTTCTTTCCCCTTACACTAACCCGACCCCTAAACCTACCCAACACACAACACTTTCTGCATTTACATTTTCAAAAAAATACACTTATAAGCTGGTTTCCTAATGTGGACCAAAAAATTTCCCCACAAGGATTGTGGATATTGCACACACATATATATATACACACACACACACACTTAATTGTTGTTTTCTTTATATCTTGGGACCAGACCAAATGTTCACATTTTACTATTTGTGGGGACATTTGGTCCTCTCAGTGTAGGTTAAACAAGAACACGCATGCACACACACTTTATCTTCTTTTTTATCTTGTATTAGAGGATTATATAGCATGGCTTACTGACCTCAGTCAGCATTCTGACCTTTGCTCGATGCTAATGGAAAACGGAACATGTTCATCATGTGAATTTTCTTGAGCTTCTCAATATATCATATATAAAAAATTGTGCATTAAAACTTAAATAGCGCGCAACACGATCAACTATTATTAATTATATAAATTTTCTTTTTTTTAAAACACTGCTTTAAGCAGTATTTGGTTGAGCCAAAAGTAGTAGTAAAGCTCTTTATGAAGAACGACCTGGTTCCATGCAGGAATAAATGAATTTGCCCTTTTTAAATAAATCAAGTAAAATTGTAGCTCTATCCCAGTGGATGTATTAAAAGGAGCAAGATCTCATTTGGTTCCATTTTATTTAGTGATTTCACTGACTTGATTAAACTGACCCTCAAAGCAGTGACATTTTAACTTGAATCTAATCATGCAGTAACTACTTCCTATTGGCTAAACACTCCTAAATAAGATTTTAAAACCATCAGTTTTATTTTTCATAAATCACATTTTTGCTGTTTAAGATTTGTATGTATCCATTTTACACACTATATTCAGAATATACATTTATGCATTCAGAAATTGTATTTCTTTTTAGTCTTTGTTCAGAACATGCTGTTTATTTTGTAATATAATTGCTTTAAATTCATACATTTCTTTATCTTACCTGTATCTTATCTTAAGGATTCCGCTAAGAAAAAATTGTCCACTACAATGTACAAAACAATCAGTTTAGCGACAAGACGAGCACAGCAACACAACAATATCAGTTATGAGGCTGGACTGCAGATGACCAATCAAAATCAAGTATTCCAAAGAGCTGAGTAAAATTTTTGAAATACAAAATGTAGTTATATGATTGTTTACAGTAAAACAGACTTCAAAAAAACATATACTTTAAAATTATGTAGCATTAAATTCCGGTTATCATACCTCATTTGCTTGCCTAATCGTTTAAACACATAAGCACCCAATAACCTTTTTGCGTATACTCAGCTGTTTTCTCTCAAGAGTGGAAATGGCCTGTATCTCGACCGTAACAGGTCAAAGGATCAGTTTAAAAGTCACAGTGATGAACCATAAAGGCCAGCTCAACTTCCTCTCCAGTACTGAATTACACTCTATGTTTCAGATGGAGCAAAACTCCCCCATCTCCATTTCATGTCACTAACACACTTCTGCTTCTCCTTCATGGTTTGTTGGTGATTTTAATGAGTTTTCGGCTCAAACAGCACTGTCTGCTGACAGTAAATGAGAGTAGCCTGAATTTCCAGGAATACCAGATACTTATGTGGCCTTATGTTTTACCTGTTTATGATCAGATAGCAGCCAGGGCAATGATATATACAGCATTTTGGACCTTTTTCACTTCAACAGGGAACATGGACCATCAATGTTATGGAAAATGCTTACTAGACGGAGTTACACAGTTACGACCCGTAAGACTGTACGTTTGCTCAAAGGCCAAATAGCTAGAGAGATTGATTGTTTGGAGACATGGAAAATACCTTTATGACATAATGTCTGAGGGAAAAAAAACATGAGGTTGATTTTTATTGTATATGTATGTCATGAAACATGATAGCATTATATGGCATAATTTTTATCTTTAAAACCACAGCCCCAGACACTTTAGTGTAAATGTTTGAGGGTATATTGTGCCATGTTTTACATGCTTTTATTCTTACAGTAGCTTAAGGGATCACATTTGCATATTACATCTGTTTGATTTATCTTTCTATCTACAAATAAGGCTAAAAACCTGATGAACTGTTGTGTTGTTTTAAAGAGGCAGGTTGAAGGGACGATGTCCTCTGAGTCCCATGGCCTGTCTTTAAGCAGCAGCAGCAGCTCACCAATTCCTTCACCTTGTGAACTACAATCCTTTGACCCTCTTGGGTCGCCCTGCTTTCAGATGCCAGAGTCACAGGTATTAATAATTTAATTTATTAATTTTAAAACATTTGTTTTTAATCAATTTAAAACACAGAACGATACATAGACAGACAGACAGACAGGCAGATATATATATATATATAGATATACAGACAGATAGATAGATAGATAGATAGATAGATAGATAGATAGATAGATAGATAGATAGATAGATAGATAGATAGATAGATAGATAGATAGATAGATAGATAGATGGATGGATGGATAGATGAATGGATGATTGATCTATACACTGTTCTGTAGTTGCCGCTTCTTAGAAACCGCTGCCTGCCATCTGCTCTCATTACGACAGTGTCATAATTATTACTTTTTGATGAGGACATGAACCTCCGCACAAGGCACTATTCAAGGACACAAGACCCTGCGGCAGAAATAGGAGGATTTCATCCTGCCTTTTTTACCAAATCCTTTTCATTAAATATTAATTAATTATGGCCCCTAGGGAAGGCTGTATGTCACATTAAATGCATTTATGGGCTCTTTAGCAGATCAAAGATCTTTACATGCTACAGCATTTCCACTTGGAAAACTGCTTTATGTTAAAGAGTGCATTAATTAGAAATAAAACTGCAGTGTTGCTTTACATGGAATGGCCTATAGGTGTTGCATGTATTAGGCAATTTTAGGTTCTAGGAAAATTTCATATTGGTGAGCTAATATGCATGTTTTATAGTGTTTTTACATTATTTTGTTGTTCAATCTAGTGTCACCAGAGCAATGCTGGAGAGGGGTTTACACCGTACTCCCAAAGAGAAAGCGTTCCCTACAGGCAGAAGAGTGCTATTGCCGAGCGCTTTCGTAGACACAGTATAGACGGAAGCCCCGTTGAACAAGAGTCTGGCCTGACGGAAAACTATCACTACCATCCTTACAGACGTCAATGCAGTGAAGGGGCCATCGGTGAGGTTCAAACCTTCAGTTGTTTTAGAAGACCTGGACTGGCTGGGAAACTCACCACGGCCGATGGATTGGAGGAACAATCCTCTTGGAGTCCATTAAGCACTAATGTGGAGACGACTGGCATCATGGTGAGACTGAGTGATTGTTCAAACAGAATTTTTTTAATTTCTTGTTCAGATAAAAAAAAGAAAACATTTCCCATTTTAAAGGAATTTGCACAGTATTTAGTTCTCTTGGATTTCGTTTAAAAAGGCCTTCAAGGTTATATATATAACCTTGAAGGCTCTTTTAAATTCTTGCCAGCATATTTAGGCCAGGGGCAAAAGACATGGAAAAAAGAAGACCTGCCAGGCAGATGTGCAAGCAGATGTCCTTATTACACTTTCTAAAGAAGCATTAACATAGGATATGTTAGAACTAAGTAAATCATGGTCTGCTCTTGGGGCAGGGAACTCAACACCCCTACAGTGATCCTCAGATGAGCTCTGAAGATCCTCCCGACTACACATCAGTTAATCATCAGACGTACAGTGCCATCAGTCCTCTACAACATCAGGTACTCCTGAAAGAATGTGTGATATACTGATACACTATACCGTTCAAAAGTTTGTTAATGTTTTTTTTTTCTCATATCCTCAAGTTTGCATTTCTCATTTCAGGATTATTTGAAATAGAAATATATTGTGACATTATAAAAGTCTTTTTATCAATTTAATGCATCCTTAGTGAATAAAAAAATAAAATCTTACTGACCCCAAACTTTGAACGGTAGTGTATATGTAAGTTGATATGACTGTAGGTAAACTTTGGCATGTGTAAGAAGGTAGAAATGATCAAATGATAACAGGTTTTGGACGCATGTTCAGTCAAAACATTGGCAGAAAGTTCTACTACATCCTAAGACTGACAAATAACAAAGATTCACTCTTGTTGAGTAGTATAGTATATATAAACAAGCAAAAATAATTAGTGCTGACAAATCGATTAATCGCGATTAATCACAAATAACAAACGTTTGTGTGTATACATACAGTATATATATATATACTTTATATACATATATGTATACACACACACAAACATATATATGTATATATATATATATATATATATATTATATTTACAAACTTTTGTTACAGGCAATTAATCACGATTAATCGATTTGACAACACTAAAAATAATATACGTTTTACACAATTACACTTTTTAAAATTAAAGAGGTATTTTTTGTGTGTATGTACTGTCTCTAGTTTTATTCTTCAAGAGGAATAGACACGGTTTCTCACTACTATAGCCAAAGCCTCTCATCACAAACATCTCAAGACAATTCTGCCCAGACACTCTACCCTAAACCCGTCTACTCTTACAGGTATGTATTTGCACCTACCTGTATTATCTAAGACATATATTCAAAAATAGATCATTTTCTGAAACGTCATCTGAAACCCGTTAGTTCTAAATAGTCTCAGGGCCCAACATATTATACAACAAGTACCATGTTTAAATGTTTGTCACTTGCTTGGGCTACCATAATTGGCCAATATAAATCTATAAAGTGATGAATGGAATAACACATTTATATATATTGTATTAAACGTAAATACGTCTATGAAAAATAGTGTTACTGTATTGTGTATTGGCGCCACTGAGTCACTGAGAAAACACTGATTCGTTCAGAAATTTACAACATAACTGCCATTCTATTTAAAATGGTAATGTTTTAAATGTTAAACGCAACATCACACTTACAATCATGCCATTGATCTAAATATCAGCTGAGTGTAAATATGTGCAGCGTCATGTAAAAAATCATGAAAACCAATATCTAGCATTTAAATTTTTGACACTTAATATATCAAATGATACTTATTAAGGGTGGTATAATGCCCTTTTCACAAGATGTAAAATAAATCTCTGATGTCCCCAGAGTGTGTATGTGAAGTTTTAGCTCAAAATACCCCACAGATATTTTTATATAACATGTTAAAGTTGTCACTTTTTGAGGGTAAGCAAAAACGCACCGTTTAGGGCTTGAGCAGCAGATTTTGTAGCGCGAAGGGCAATGTCCGTGGCGCTCCTCAAATCCGCGACTGAGGGGGGATTTTTTCCGCTCTCGTCCCATTCACAAAGTAAATCGCCCTGTAGAATCTGAAGGACGGACATGGAGTGGAGTGCAGAGGCTGCTTGGCCGGCGGCTGAGTAAGCGCGGGCGTGAAAGCTCGAAGTCGCTTTGCAGGCTTTAGAGGGAAGCACAGGTGATGAGCGCCATCTCGTGGAAGGCGGGCATAAATGTGCGGCGACCAGGTCCTCTACAGGGGGAATGGAGAGATAGCCCTTTTCTGTGGCTCCGTCCACAACGCGAAGCGGGGCGGAAGAGTCAGAGCGAGTTCTGGCAGAGAGCGGGGCATTCCAGGACTTCGTGAGTTCCGCGTGCAGTTCAGGCAGGAAGGGCGCGGCCCGTTTAGTGACGGGAGTCGAGCGCTGGCGGAAGTAGCTGCCGTCCATACGGTTGATGGTCTGCTCGGGGGGAGGGGACCAATCGAGCCCGAGAAGTTCGACGGCCTGTGAGAGGAGGCGCACTAATTCCTCCTCGATTCCAGCGCGGGTCCCAGAGGATTCTCGGGCCGAGGAGGCGTGAGAACCGGACCATTCCTCACTGTCTGAAGCGAACAGGTTTCCTTGATTTCCGCGGCGTCATCAGAGGCGACAGAGCGGCACTCGGTGGCAACTGTACGTCCGGAAGCGGCGGAGAAGGAGAGCGGGAGGCGACAGGCTCCGGCGGGATGAACGCTTCCAGCTGGGGTTCCGGCGGCCTCTGAGAGCGGCGTTTCTTCTTCCGCGGCGAAGTCAGAGGCGGCGCGGAAGCAACTTTAGTGGCCTGAAGTCGAGCCCGCAGGGTCGACAACGGCATGTCCTCGCAGAGAACGCAGCCGCCATCGGCGAGGGTGAGCTCGGCGTGCTCCAATCCGAGGCAGAGAGCGCAGATGACGTGGCGGTCTCCAGTCTCGAGGGGAGCGCGGCAAGAACCGCAGGAAGATTTACGAGACATCTTTACAAAGACGCTCGGCTCTTTTAGATACAATACAATACAGGAAGCTTTTTCGTAAAAAGGATACAAATCCGTCGGATGGCGCTAGCTCGCAGGACGGCTGAAGGTGGCGAAGACGGCCGGCTTCCTCAGTCTCCCAGATGCTCGCTAGAGTTGCCTTTTCGACGACGGCGGCTTCTCTCAGGATCAGCAGATGCGTGTAGCCTCGCTGAAGAGATGAAAATCAGTGCAGCCTGAGAGGCGAATTTATACTCTCTGACCACGCCCGTTTCGGCGGGCTCTGACGCAATGAGAGCATGTCAGACTCTCATTGGCCGAGAGTTCATTCGCGTCTCCTCATAGGCTTAAGCAGTTCTCTGTGAGCGAACCAATGAGCTGCTAGCTAGCCCGCTCATGGTCTGCTGCAGCTGAACTGCGTTGACAATGGATACAAAATTATAGGATAATTTTTTGGCTTCAATTTCTCAGAAAAGATGAATCTTTCCCGTAGCGTAAGCTAGCTTACGCAATACGAGAGAACCTCTCGTAAGAGAACCAATGCATCACAATAGTCTTGTTTGATTGGTGATTTTTCATTGTTAAATATACTTCTTTGCAGTATTCTCATCTTCCTGGCTCTGAGGAATAGCAAAACGGGCAGTCTACCAGTAAGTGAGATCTACAGCTTCATGACGGATCATTTCCCCTACTTCAAGGTAAACTGCTCTACCACTTCTCAGAACAATTACTACATCTAATATACATTGTTCTACAGTGAACAGTTACAGAGGAGGCCTGTTCATGAGGAATGTAACAAATACAGAATGTAAACAGATTTGTTCCTCATACTTCCTGGAAAATACCTGTTATGGCATGATCATATGCCTGATCAGTTAATTCACCCTCCTCTTGGCGCTGTGCTGGTAAAGGGATTTACAATGTGACATTATTTTGGCTCATCAATAGGTAAACATGCAGATTTGTACCGATCCAGTGTTGACTTCACTGAGGGAAGTGTTGTAAGAAAGATATTTCTTTCTTTATTTAGAGAACTGACTGGTACAATCTCTGTTTTAGATTAATTGTTTTTCGGTGCACACCCTAGAATACCCTTAGCCACTGCCTCGCAACAGTTTAGAGACCACTTCACAACCTTAGGTTTTATTTGTGATTCCTCAGACAGCACCTGATGGCTGGAAGAATTCTGTCCGACACAACCTCTCTTTAAACAAGTGCTTTGAGAAAGTAGAGAACAAGAATGGGAACTCCTCTCGAAAGGGCTGCCTGTGGGCCCTGAACCCAGCGAAGGTAGAGAAGATGCAGGAGGAACTTCACAAGTGGAGACGTAAAGATCCGCTGACTGTACGGAGGAGCATGGCCCGACCAGGTGCGCAGAGGGTTCAACCCTCTATTTGTTTGCATAATCCTAACCCCACCCCTTAATCCTAACTATACCCCCATACCTAATCCTAAACCTACCCATACTGGCAATTATACAGAAGGTAATAATCCGGCGGGGGTCAGAATTTGGCACAACTCCGGTCTACGCAAACTACGCAAGGGCCCCCAAAGCACCACGGATTATTTAAGTAGCGTATGTAAACATATTTTTTATAACATGCAAATATAAATGTGCATTCAAATTTAGCGGAGTTGTGTGGAAATGTATTTTTCTGAATACTTAATGATTTATTTAATAACTGTTTTGGACTCGGACATCATGCAGTGCGGCAGAAGTGTAGGACCGGCACTGAAGGTCCCATTTGTTGGTCTGGAAGTTAAAAGTGCAAAAAATGACCCAGATTACTCAAATTCACATATGCGACATGATTATTGTGAATGTATTTTATGCTTATGCTCACCTGCAGTGTTCAAAACTCAAAAATGATAAAACAAATGATTGAACATTGTATTTACTGTATAAACATTTCTGTTTTAAGAGAGAATAACGAAAGGTATTTTATTTGAGCCATTATATATTTATATAAAAAATTGCATGTATTTATTTATTTAATGTTTCAATAAAATTCTATCCTGTTTGGGGTACGTTTTTTTGTTTTTGAAAGAAGTAAGTCTCTTATGCTCACCAAAGCTGCATTTGTTTGATCAAAAATAGAATAAAAACAGTAATATTGTGAAATGTTATTTCAATTTAAAATAACGGCTTTGTATGTGAATATATTTTAAAAATTTAATTTATTCCTGTGACGGCAAAATGAATTTTCAGCATCATTACTCAAATCTTCAGTGTCACATAAACATAAACAAATCCTTCTTCTGTGCTCAACAAACATTTATTTTTATTATTATCAAACAGTTGTCCTGCTTGATATTTTTGTGAAAACTGCGATAATTTTTTCTGAATTCTTTAAAATAAAGTGCATTAAATGTACTGTCACTTTCGATCAAAGTAATGCATCCTTGCTGAATAAAGGTATTATTATTAATTTTTTTTTTTTATCTTACTGACCCCAAATTATATTTCGTCTATAGATATTACACTATATTACTTTCTTTTATATTGTATAATATATATTTATAATATATAAATTAAAATGTGTGTGTATATATATATATTTATAGTTCCCATTATGCTAATTTTTTTAGAGGAGCTAGAACGTCTGCTTGGGGAGAGACCTGAAAAATTGAAGACTCTTGGAGCTCACTTCAGTCTACCAAGCAGCCATACACATTCTCAGTCCTTAAGAGTTGCCATGCATCCTGCCTACGGACACCAACCTGTCCATGAGACTAGTGTCCTGCATCAGAAGTCTCTCTACAGCCCTTTACCCTCTCAAACTGTCGTCCCGCCTCCCCCCTACTTACCTCCAGACACTTTAGCTTTCCCATACTACTCTCCAGTCACCCATCAGCCCAGTGCTGGGCACCCCTCCAGTCCCAGGACAGGCAGCTTGGATTCCCCCTTACCAGCACACACCCCACCAAGCTACAGCACCGCCCTGCAGGCTGGTCACAGCACTACAGCGAGCATGCAGGAGCTTCTGCTGGATGGAGAAATCAGCAATGATGTTGATACATTAAATCCCAGCCTCACAGATCTACAATTACATGGTAAGATTTAGTTTGAAAAAATGAGTCATGTTTTCGGCAGTTGAGAAATTTTAGCTGCGTTCACGCTGTCAGTGCAGTGATTATATGTGTATCTCATTGGAATCTGATCTAAATTATTGTATCGCAACTGTTTAAATCAGATTTGTGTCCAAAATTGGACAGGTGAAGACTGGAAAAATGTTGCCTGGTCTGATGAGTCTCGATTTCTGTTGAGACATTCAGATGGTAGAGTCAGAATTTGGCGTAAACAGAATGAGAACATGGATCCATCATGCCTTGTTACCACTGTGCAGGCTGGTGGTGGTGGTGTAATGGTGTGGGGGATGT
>JARWKJ010000293.1:0-24551 GCA_029959095.1 Rhinichthys osculus
AACTGAATAGAAAATATCATATTCTAAATGATGATGTTTTTTTATGTTTAAAATTTTGCTAACATTATAAGTGGACCTCAGAGAACATTTATAAAAAATTTAAAAATGCAAATCTTATTTGTGTTCTTCAGAAGAAAGTTTAAAATGGCATGAGAGTGAGTAAATTATGACATAATAATTGTTCATTTTTAACAATACATGTCAAATTGTGTACCAGTAATGTAATGTTTGGCAGTGTTTTATGTATTTATAGTAAATCTGCTTATCGAATGTACAGAAAAGGGGATTTTATTGGATCACTTATTCATGTCCGATTCTTTTGTAATGGTCCCTGCTCTCATTACATGAGCTATAATAACCCTAATTAGTACTTTAATTATATACATTTTCGAATCATACACATTTTTCTTTATCAAATTTTTCTTAACACTATTATAGTTTATTACATTGTTATAGGCACAGCTCTAAACAGGATGTTCTATGGCATTGTCGCTATCTAGCACAAAGTGACAAGGCTGATGGAGGCGGGGAATAATGATACCTGTGTGTTCTCTGGCGATGATCACTAAAGCCTGGTACAGCCTACTATTATTCTAATGTCAGACAAATGGCAGCTAATACGCAGGTAAAATGTGCAGCAGAGGGCCAGCATGAGATTGATTTGTGTGTAGTAAGAAAATATGTGTGTGTGTGTGTATGTGAGAGAGAGAGAAAGTGGAAGAACGTATGTGAGGATGAATCATGCCGCGTTGGCTGTCCCCCCGTGGCTTGCGCTGGCAACTCATCTGTAATTGCCGTCGTCAAGAGAGTGATCGCTCGGCGATTAACGAACATAGCCATGCTGACGATCACCTGCGAAAAGGTCAACAGCCACACTTCTGCTCCGATTAATTATAGTCTTTCAGACAATCATCAAGAAAGGTAGGACATAATGCGGCGGCGCTCGTGCTAGGAGAAGAGAGAGAGAGAGAGAGAGAGAGAGAGAAATAGAGACGTAGCCTCAGATATGATAGCAGAAAGTTCTTCCAAAAGACTGCCCTATATTTCACCTCGTCTTTGTCTTCACAAGACTATGCTATTCTTGTCTGAAAACTATGTTTTATAGCTATGCTAAGAGTTGACAAAAGCATGAAATTAGCACGTAAGGCCCACAGCTCTTTACTTGACTTGTGCAGTTTTGTTTAAAACTATATTTCCTCACTGATTAGCAGGCATGTCTTGGTAACACTGTTATTAATAAATAATGCTTAACAGATCACTAAAGGTCCCCTGAAATCAACATTTTAGTTTTTTAGCTTTTAGTATGAATATGTTAGCTTATAAGCAATGAATAAGCTGGTGTGTTCCAAAACATTGACAAAATTCGCATTTAGGAGATATAAGCATTTAAAACTTACAGTCTCTCACTTCCGCTAAAATGGATCACGGATTATTTTGACATCACCGCAGACTTCAGCTTCTCATCACAAATTCTGTCCAATTAAATGCTCTCTAGAATCTGAAGTCCCGCCCCTTATGATATAAATACCACCTGCCCAAAGCGACCGTTGACATGTCACAGAGAAATATGGGTTGGAGATGTGTGTTCGGTTGCTCAAATGCTCGAGACGAGTTTTATTCCGTTTTAACTGTACGTTGGTTAAGAATGAAATGGCTAGAATTTATTCACTCCTCTACTATTGAATCCAATGTATCACCAGCGCTCGGATTCGCTTCCATGTTGCTGTCAAGTACTACTTGCAGTCTGTGAGGTAAACAAAACGCTATTGGCTATTTGAAAAGGGGGAGGAGCCATTCAATATGTCTAGCCTTAGCTTCCTGTTTCAGTGGAAATTACATCAACGCATCATACAAAGCTGCGCATTCCAAGCATAGACAATAAAAGAAAAT
The DNA here is from genome assembly GCA_029959095.1 of Rhinichthys osculus. NCBI lineage: Eukaryota > Metazoa > Chordata > Actinopteri > Cypriniformes > Leuciscidae > Rhinichthys > Rhinichthys osculus. The sequence goes on from JARWKJ010000293.1 coordinate 1,891, forward strand.
TTAAAATTTAAAAAGAAAAGAAAAGAAATAAGCGCTTTGAGTGCCGAGAAAAGCGCTATATAAATGTAATGAATTATTAATTATTATTATTAAATTATTATTAATTATTATTATTATTAATTAAATGGACACAGCGACCCCATAGATTTCAACGGAGAAAGTTGAAGCCCATAAAGCACTCACTTCCTGATAGCCAAGCGGACTGCGCAGGCTCAAAACTGAGCTTGACGACGTAGTTGTCACGTGAGCAACCGTTCTGACCTTCTAGTAGCTGTGCCGGTACAAATCTGAATTTAAATCTGAAACAAATCTGTTGTTGAAATATTTTGTCCCGTTGCTTTTATGAACTCTCTATCTATGGGCTTCTCCCTTGACTTTATCCCTCTATGTCCACCCGATTGCCTCATAGACAGTAACGATTGCCTACGAGCTTCTACTTCTGTCTATACGGTAATTTCTCTACTGTGCGACAGAGCGTCCCGTGGTTATGACGCAATCGTTAGCCTATTTTTACAAAAACGGCTTCTACGGGACCATCACGTAAGATACAAAGTAATGGAGCCTTTTATCCATTGTCCCATTTCTTGAGAAATAAATAATGGACAAATTGAGTCTTTGGACGCCTCAGATGTAAAGTTATTCGCTGTCAAAGTGACGCCAAAATGAATGGGAGTCAATGGGATGCTAACAGTAGGTGATAGCCAGCTACAATGGCGGCCCCCGGCGGATGGATTAACCCCTTGATTCCAAGGCTCTTCAGTGGGCCTTTAAAGGGTAACTAAACCCCTGGTCAGAGCCTGACTCCACCCACTGGCAATATTTGAAAAATGCTGGAAAAGTGGGCGGAGCCCAGCGGAGATAGAGGGGATGAACGGATACTCTATCCTGATCGTTTTCAATACTCGCAATTCCAACTCCTGACTCGCTACAGTGGTTTTGACGAAACCACTTTTGATGGTTTTTATACTGCCACGGGCGTGGTAGCTCGTACCAAGGGCGTGGTAAGCTGAAACCGGCTTAAGTCAGCTCTCACCGCTACCATCACGAACTACCGCAAACATCCAATAGGAAAATTCAAGTGCAGTAGCCACTGTTCAACCTGAAGAGGGCAGCACTCAGATGTTTTTACACCATATATTGTAGAATTAAAACACTTTATACCTAAATGTCAAAAAAGTTACTCGAATCAATGAACAGCATTAATAACGCCCCAGTCTTACAGATCATTAACTAAAAATAGTTGGTTTAGTGTTTAGTTACCCTTTAATGTATTTACTGTGTGTTAGCGACTATATAATTAATGTATTTATACTGTGTGTAAGTGACTTTATAAGGGAAGTCTATAGTGTAACCCATTTGGGTTTAGCACATTTATATATATGCTGGGGCCACTCCTTTTTTCTTTTTATATTATTGAAATGCCCAGTATTTGTTTATCCTGTAATGTTCATCTTTATGCTGATGATACGGTTTTATATACATCGCATAACCAGAAGGACCAGGTACAAAATGCACTACAATCGGATTTTATTACTGTTCAGAATTGGCTCAGAGAGAACAACCTTTTTCTTAATGAGAAAAAAACTTGCACTATGTTGTTTAAACTGAGACCATCTAAAGTTAATATGAATGAATTACAAATCTGTATGATTCATGGAAGATCTCTTGTAAATGTAAATGCATTTAAGTACCTGGGTCTGTGGCTAGATACTGAGCTATTATTCAATGATCATATTGAAGCTTCAGTTAAGAAAGTTAAACAATGTTTGTGTCAGTTGTACTGTTCAATTGATTGCTTTACAATTGATACAAGAAAGCGAATTGCGCAGCAACTCCTATTACCGCTAATTGATTATGCAGATATTGTTTATCACACATCAAGTGTTACTTCTCTTAAAGCTCTAGATTTGTAATTTAATTCCAAATGTAGATTTGTCTTAAGGTATCCATTCATGACACATCACTGCACGCTCTATGAAAAATTGGGGGGGAACATGCTGTGAATGATGTCTTGTTTTTTTCTTGTTTTTCTGTGTTATTGTGTATTGTCTTGTTTTGAGCATGTGTGGCTCAGGTTGTTATTTACAATCAGTGATTGAAAGGACCCCCTTGAAAATGAGATGGTACATCTCAAGGGGCTATCCAAAATTAAAGAATAAAGAATATAGCTAGTCACTATATGTAAACGTGCTTGCAGGGAGTCTGTTTTAAAGTGCTCTGGCACTCTGGAAAAACATGGTGTATCCCATCACTTAGATCCTTCGTTGGATTCGCAGTAACACCAGGTTAGGGTCAAGTATGTGAAGAAGCAGTCAGCCGTGCTCCATGATAAGTGAATCAGTCATCAGTATCCTCCACTTGATCCCTCCAGCAGTTCCCATGGCAATGGGCACATGAAACTAACAGGTGAATCTCCATACAGTATGTGTGAGAGGTTCCCTTTGGTCCCTTAGGTAAAAACGTAATCATGTCTGTTCCATTTACTAGACAACATTTAAATAAGATGTGTGTGGACATGAGGGGAAACATACTTTATTGAAACATTGCTGTCTATGCAACGGCAGTCGTTATGTTTTGTGACCTCCCACAGCGACTGAACCAAAATTGAGAGCGCATGTTTTTTAGTGGTCCCTGGTTTATCCTTAGACCGCTTTACATACACACACGGAACATGGAAGGGCTTTGCTACACAAACACACACACGGTGTGAATTCCTGCAGTAGTCTTGTTGCTGCGAGAGAGCTGATCTCGGCTTCCTCTAAGCTTCCTGTGTGTTTGTGTGTGGATTCCGAGATAAAGGCGTTTGTGCATGTTTATTTGTTTATTTATTTTAGTTTTTAAGTTACTGTGTTTATTCTTTTCTTCTTTTTTTAAGACATGGTGAGTTAGTGAAAGAAAGACTGATTTACATCTGTGTATTTTAAGAGCACCTAATAGTACACAGAAAAAGGTACACAAAGTAACACATTAATATATAAAATAGCACTGAAATGGGACCGGTCAATCATTTTTCCAGTAGCTCTGAAAAAGCTTTAATTTGCCAATTTTTTAGATGTAGTTTAAATTGACCACATCATTCAAAGCATTTCACTGTTGAGTTCTGTGTAGTTTGTGATTTCTAGGTTTGAAGCTTTTCAGTCAGTCAATTTCAGTCAGCTGAATTAGTGATTCAGGCTAATACCAGTTAAAAATTGACATACTTGACTTAAATGTTTCTTATGATCTTAAAAGCCTAAAGATTTATGTTTAAACGCAGTTTATGTTTTGTGGACAAAAAAAAATCCTATGTATAATTTCTCAAAACAAATTCAAATTAAATATAATTAAAAAATGGATGATTAAAAACTAGCCATCAAGTGCCCAAGACACATGAAGAAAATTTAGATTTATTTATTTGTTTATTCATTTATTTATTTATTTATTTATTTACATATAATAATACCCATACTTCGATTTGTGTTTTAGTGCCCTAGTGTCACAGTTTTAGTTCATGGTTTTAGAATGCATTTTTATGAAACTGAATATAATAAAGAATAAGCAGGTTGTGTGTGTATATTATTGATGATTAGAGTTAAAATCCTTCATATACGAAGAGAATATATATATATATATATATATATATATATATATATACACACACACAAAAACACATATATATATATATATATATATATACACATACCTGTATCTATCTCTCTATACACACACACATGTATATTTATATGGATAGATAGATAGATAGATAGATAGATAGATAGATAGATAGATAGATAGATAGATAGATAGATAGATAGATAGATAGATAGATAGATAGATAGATAAACAGTCTCTTCGTATATGAAGGATTTTAACTCTATAATCATCAATAATGTCAGTCATAAGCTCCTATATGATGGTTTGATTTTGAGTCATTTATCTGCCTTCACTGAATCCTTGAGGTTTCATTGTGGGGATTAAGTTAATGCACTCTGGATTAGGTCAGATAAAGTATTAAAATTGGGTCAGAGTGGCGACCCATTCATATTTTAATCTTACTACCGCCACCTTCAGATTAACACGGTCAAAAATATTTCAAGTACTTACTATGCATGTTTGCTATGTATGGTTTTGTTTAGAGTCCTGTACTTCTGTAATATGCTACCACACTTCTATTTATAGCATTGTGAATGCACTGTTCACACAGGTTAGGCAAGAGAGAGGGATTTGAATGTCAGTTAGCCACTGTTTTAGATGACGACACAATACCAACAAGCAAATCTTGTGGCTCAAGGGCAAGGCTCTGATTACTGCAGGTGCTGTTGCAGATGGTCATTAGCTTTTAATAAACAGAAAACGCTTTTTATAAAAGGAGAATGAATAAGAAGCAAGTATTACACCACTGACAGGTCAATATATGGAAGTAAAGGAGGAAGTACCATTGGTGAAGTCGAAAGGGTTTTGTTTGACGTACCTTGTCAAGGCCGATGTAGCCAGTCGGACATTCCTGCACTCTCACCCCTAAACTCACCCTCTATTGTCCGGACTGACCTACTCAACCCAAAACACAGGGTCAAAAGTTGAACTGCTAATGAAACGCTCCGAGCCATCACACTCGTCACCGCTAGACGTGGCAAGTGAGATCACACAAATATGGTTTAATCAACATAACTCTGACCTTTGACCCCTAGCAAAGGAGAACAGTGTTTTTAGCAGGGTCAGAGGTGAATGGACTCTTTTGCTAGTAAAAAGTTCACTGCTAAAGTCAGTCTGGAACTGACTTTTGCTTTTGGAAAAATAGTTGTTGAGTACTATGGGATTTGGGGGGGGGAGTGTATAGGAAGCATAAGAAGTTCAATAAACTTATCAAACGTGACAGTCAAGACATTTGTATATTACAAAATAATTCTACTAAAAATTGTGTTTATTTAAATTACTAGTCATCAAAGAATCCTGAAAACAATGTATCATGCTTTCCACAAAAATATTAAGCAGCACAACTGTTTTCAGCATTGATTATAAGAGGTACCGGACCCTAAATAACTGTGTGTGTGTGTGTGTGTTTCTCTGTGTGTGTGTGTTTCTGTGTGTGTGTGTGTGTGTGTGTGTGTGTGTGTGTGTGTGTGTGTGTGTGTGTGTGTGTAGCCTTGTACACCCTACATTATGGGGACAAAATGTCCCCACAAAGGTGGCAATATCCAAAAGCCTTGTTCTTGTGGGAAAAATGTATTATAAAGCTTATAAATCATATAAGTGATGTATTTGAAAATGTAAAAATGCAGAAAGTTTTCTGTGATGGGTAGGGTTAGTGTAAGGGGATAGAATATACAGTTTGTACAGTATAAAAATAATTATGTCTTTGGAAAGTCCCCATAAAACATGAAAACATAACCTTTGTGTATGCGCATTATATACAGTATATATATATATATATATACTCTGACATAAGGTGTATTTTTATTTTATTTTTTATTATGTGCATATTTTTGCATATATTTGTTTTAACACACACAGACATGTATTAGTTTGTATTATGTGAACGCCACCTGATACTTCCCTGATCATTCATCTCTGCTAGCGTGTGTTTTACATTAGATTTGAATGCTGTCACACCACTCAAACAAGATTTGTTCACATCTGAGGGAAAAGGAGAATCTGCATCTACAAATAGTTTTTTTCCACAATGCTGGAGGATTTATTCGCAAACACTGAAAATAAATAACCTGCTGCTTTATCTGGAACCATCATTGCAATGCATTCTAATCTTTCTAGTTTCTCTGTCTTTCTCTTTTTCTCTTAGTCTGTTTCTTGACCAGTACAGAGGCAGTCTGGTTGATGCATTAAGAAGATTACTGCGACCTGATGTAAGTGTGTGTGTGTGTGTGTGTGTGTGTGTGTGTGTGTGTGTGTGTGTGTGTGTGTGTGTGTGTGTGTGTGTGTGTGTGTGTGTGGACTCTCAGTAATTAGTTGGCATGCCGTGATTGAGCGAGTAATGGAATGGCAGGATTAATATCATGTAATACTTTAATACTTATTATGTGCAACTTAGATTGGGTCATCTCATCTATTTTATGCTCTGCACTAATCATAAGACCCACAAGTCCTCTTTCATGCCCCCTTGATATAAGACCCTGTACAGCAAATGAAAAACACTTCAATGATAACAATGGATTTGTATTTATCTTTAAGGTTTTTCCTGTGTCCACTTTGATATTTGATGTCTTGTTGAGGGTGTTTTGTGTGTGTGTGTGTGTGTGTGTGTGTGTGTGTGTGTGTGTGTGTGTGTGTGTGTGTGTGAGAGAGAGAGAGAGAGAGAGAGAGAGAGAGAGAGAGAGAGAGAGAGAGAGAGAGAGAGAGAGAGAGAGAGTGTGTGAAGTAAGGCCAAGAAAATAATTATATTTGGGTGTTTTCAACTAATCTCCCTTAAAACACAATTTATTTAATTTGTTGTTTATTTAATTTGTTTACTGTCAAAAATTGGACAAACATGCATCATGCATTCAATTCTGTCGTTTCCACCACAACTCAAATTAACAGTAATTTTCTAAAGTAAGTTCATAAAGTAATTAATAATACTTAATAAAACAGTAATTTTATTTGAAAAGAATAACAATATGAAATAGATTTTTTTTTCACATTTGATATTTTATACCAAGCATGGTCTGATTACTTGTCTCTGTTTAGCTTGTCAATAAAAATAAATAAATATGTGTTTATTTATTTATTAAAAATTCAAATATTTTTAGAATTTCTAAAAAAAAAAAATATTTTGGAGGTTTTTATATTTTTAAGGTTTAAAGTCTGTAACAAAATCCATACAGACAAATCCTTTGAAAAGTGGCAGCAATAAATGATGAAGGCATAGTAAAAGTTTCCAAAAACATGTTTTAATGTGAAATCCATAACAAACCGAATAAAAGATGAAACTTGTTAGTAATTATTAACTTTTTAATAATATGCAAATTTTTCTATTCCTCTTGCAGAGATTATAATGGGGTAAAACAGATTTATTGTTGTGATTTTTCCCCATAGCACTGCTGACCAAATGTTTGAGCCGATTTATTGAAACCAATTAATTTCCCTCCTAATGACTCTAATTTGTTATTCTAAACGCCAGTGGACCATCCGGACAGCATACACAGCTGATTAACACATCTGTAAATATGTGGGTTTGTGTATGTGTGCTTTCGGCGTACAACCCGTGTAGAGCTTATGAAAAAAATGAAAACATCTGTTGTATTGAGATGATCCTGTTCTCATATTAGTTGTTGTTTGTTTCATTAGTGTTGGTGCCCATTTAATTAAAGCAATATTATGAACAAAATATTAAATATTTAAAACCGAAGGATTTCAAAGAAACTTTGAACCTTTGGGTAATCCTCTTAGCTTGGCTGGTTGGTCTGGGCTTGTTGATCTATAAAGAGAGGGGATGCGCTTCCAGCCATTGATTGGATTAAGTGAGCTTTAATCTTTTTGTTTATTATCTAATATAATACCTGGGAGAAATCAAACAGAATGTAATGATGCAAACCACCACGTACACTGTGTGGGCTTTGAGATGCAGTGGAGACGAGCTGGGCCGGATGGAGAATAGAGCTCAGCCCCCTGCACTAAAATCTTACCAGAGTCTACCACACATTTTTATTTGAGGGATTAAAATCAAACTGCTAAAATTTTCCAAACAAAAAACAGTCATACTACCCAACACTGCCTCCCACTGTTTTATCAAACAGACGGCTTTGCCCCAAAGTCAATACTGGTTGACTCAAAAATTGACTTGTCAGACCGTTCATACAAACAAAGCAGTGTTTTAGGGTGTGTTCACACTTTGCAGTTCGGTTCGATTAAAACGAAGTTGCTCCGCTAGTGTGTTTCATTTGAATAAGTGCGAACGTTGCCATCCGAACCTTGTTGCACTGCACACCAAACAAGCAGACCGAGACCCCTGAGCATATTGGGTCTCCGTCCGCTTCCAAATGAACTTTGGCGCTGTTTGACTGAAATATGAACGCAACAAAGACCAAATACATCTAAATGAACCAAAACCAGGACATGATGTCACAAGATGCGACCCTAAAAAGGACAAAATGCTCATGCACACCTGTTTTTTCTCGTCATATAAGCTACGTCGTCCATTACAGTTTGGTACAGGTATCGGAAAATTCCATCTCCTTGAAGCAGACTTTCGTATGTGTGCAACGGAAGAATTCCTGCCGCTGTTTTGACTCCTTTATACATTTTATTAGCTCTTCATGAGTTCTCAGTATACACTCACCGGCCACTTTATTAGGTACCCCATGCTAGTAACGGGTTGGACCCCCTTTTGCCTTCAGAACTGCCTCAATTCTTCGTGGCATAGATTCAACAAGGTGCTGGAAGCATTCCTCAGGGACTTTGGTCCATATTGACATGATGGCATCACACAGTTGCCGCAGATTTGTCGGCTGCACATCCATGATGCGAATCTCCCGTTCCACCACATCCCAAAGATGCTCTATTGGGTTGAGATCTGGTGACTGTGGAGGCCATTTTAGTACAGTGAACTCATTGTCATGTTCAAGAAACCAATTTGAAATGATTAGAGCTTTGTGACATGGTGGAAGTAGCCATCAGAGGATGGGTACATGGTGGCCATAAAGGGATGGACATGGTCAGAAACAATGCTCAGGTAGGCCGTGGCATTTAAATGATGCCCAATTGGCACTAAGGGGCCTAAAGTGTGCCAGGAAAACATCCCCCACACCATTACACCACCACCACCAGCCTGCACAGTGGTAACAAGGCATGATGGTTCCATGTTCTCATTCTGTTTACGCCAAATTCTGACTCTAACATCTGAATGTCTCAACAGAAATCGAGACTCATCAGACCAGGCAACATTTTTCCAGTCTTCAACTGTTCAATTTTGGTGAGCTCTTGCAAATTGTAGCCTCTTTTTCCTATTTGTAGTGGAGATGAGTGGTACCCGGTGGAGTCTTCTGCTGTTGTAGCCCATCCGCCTCAAGGTTGTGCGTGTTGTGGCTTCACAAATGCTTTGCTGCATACCTCGGTTGTAACGAGTGGTTATTTCAGTCACTGTTGCCCTTCTATCAGCTCGAACCAGTCTGGCCATTCTCCTCTGACCTCTGGCATCAACAAGGCATTTCCGCCCACAGAACTGCCGCTCACTGGATGTTTTTTCTTTTTCGGACCATTCTCTGTAAACCCTAGAGATGGTTGTGCGTGAAAATCCCAGTAGATTAGCAGTTTCTGAAATACTCAGACCAGCCCTTCTGGCACCAACAATCATGCCACGTTCAAAGTCACTCAAATCAACTTTCTTCCCCATACTGATGCTCGGTTTGAACTGCAGGAGATTGTCTTGACCATGTCTACATGCCTAAATGCACTGAGTTGCCGCCATGTGATTGGCTGCTTAGAAATTAAGTGTTAACGAGCAGTTGGACAGGTGTACCTAATAAAGTGGCCGGTGAGTGTATATGTACGCACATACAACAAGCGTGTTTAGCCCAGCAAGCACCATTGTTTCGGATGTTTGGGAAGTTCTGTTGCAAAATATACGGGATAAAGCCTTTTTTGTTTGTTTGGTATCTTTAGGTTCAGTTTTAAAAATGACATTGTGAATGCTGAGCGAACCATGAATAAATGTTTCATTTTCTTTTTTGGTCCAGACAAAAAGAACCGAGAGAACCAAACTAGAAGTGTAACACACCCTTAAAGCCCCAAAGAGTTGTTTCTGCACATTCAAACAGGACAGAAGTATTTTAATACTACTACTAGTACTGCTATTTCTAGGGCTGGGTATTGACACGAATTTCACAATTCGATTCGATTTCGATTCACAAGCTTGCAATTCGATTCGATTCAATATTGATTATTTTGGATATCAGGTACAATACATGGCAAATTTTCTCAAGGAAAACAAATCTCTTAACCAATGCTGTAAACTATGGGAGTCAGTTGTATGGAAGCAAATAAGAGACATACCTATTTGAAATTTAACAGCCACTGAAAACTTAGTTTTGAAATATTTTATTTTGAAAAACATTTATCTGAATTAATTTGCTCTGAATTCACCCCTTTGAAATTATTTTACTTTGGAAACCATGTATCTGATTTTATTTGTTTCGAATTTACCTCTGGCATTTAAGTAGGCCTATGAAAATTCTTGATTTCCATTTTAAAAACCTGAATTTCGATGAATATTTTTCAATGCTCACAAATTCAGATACCAAAAAAAAAAAAAACTTACAGAATTTCAGATAAAATAGATTCAGGTTGATCAAATTTGATTGCTCAAATTCAGATCTCAAATTCGACTGCTCAAATTCAGATCGAAAAATTCAAGTTAAATATTCACATGGTAACATCCGGTAACCCCGGATAGGCCACGCCCACATCGGGGAGAAAACAATCCAAACGTCTCCATTGACTTGCATTGCGAGAGGCTGCCTCGTCATTTATGACTTATAACAAATGACTTATAACAGTCGAATTTGATCAACCTGAATCTATTTTATCTGAAATTCTGTAAGTTGATTTTTTTTTTGCATCTGAATTTGTGACCATTGAAAAATATTAATCGAAATTCAGGTTTTTAAAATGGAAATCAAGAATTTTCATAGGCCTATTTAAATGCCAGAGGTAAATTCGAAACAAATAAATTCAGATACATGGTTTCCAAAGTAAAATAATTTCAAAGGGGTGAATTCAGAGCAAATAAATTCAGATAAATGTTTTTCAAAATAAAATATTTCAAAACTAAGTATTCAGTGGCTGTTAAATTTCAAAAAGTTATGTCTCTTATTTGCTTCCATACAGTTGTAGCCTACTAGGCTTCATTAGCCTACTATAATATTGAAGGTCAAAATTAACTGATTTATAGCTATACAAACACTTAAATTACACTTTTATTTATTTTTATTATAATAAAGTTATATGAAATATAAACATTTAAATGGTGGCTGTCATAAAAACTTGCCAGATTTATTCAAACATGCATTAAATATCGAAGAACATTAAAAATGATAATGAATTTGTAATATGGTGCATATATTTAGCAAAATGCTCCTCTTTAGAGTTAATTTTTCTAGCTGACTAACGAGTTTATGGTCACATATGGTTTTTCTGAGGTAAATGTGACGTTACATGTCATTGTTTACAAGTTGTTTGACGTTTTTCCACGGTTGAAACACTGATTGAGCGATTCCATGTGACATGATACGGATTTCGATAAGTTGTAGGCCTACTCTATCTTTTAACACACTTTCAGACGTTCATTCATGTTTATTTCACGCTGTAACTGGTATTATTAAGGCAGAAGAAGAGATCATGTGCGCTCCACCCTGCTGCTTCTCTTGAGCTGAGCTGAGCCAGAGCGATCTCACGCCACAGCGCCAAAACAATATTTATGTTTTTGAATTTCGTAAGAAAATGGACGAAATTTGAGACTTTATTTAGTATCAATAGTAACAAAGCACAAAGATTATTGCGATTTATTGGATGGGATGCGCGCTACAATTCATTCATCAAATGAAAACAGGATGACTAATCGATTCTTGAGATTTAAGAATCGATATCGGTTTGTAAAAATGAGAATCGATTAATATCGAGAAATCGACATTTTTTACCCAGCCCTAGCTATTACTAGTTTTAATCATGATTATAATGATAATAGTTATTGTTAATAGTAGTAGTGTTAGAGCAATTTGTACGCAATAACCTATAATAACCTATAACCTCTGACCTATAATCCATACCAAAGGAGTGCAGTGTATTGTAAAGTATGGTTGATTAAAAATTATTTATATGATCTCATGTCCATGTCTAGGAATCAGTCATCTGTAAGGTAAAGTAGTGTCAGTATTAGGTTATTGAGAATGTATTTTGTTGTGGTCGTGTAACATGCATTATCATTTACTTTTACTTGTATTGGATGTTTGGTACCTTGATTTTGCCAAGTCTGCCATATTTTGTTGATCCTGAGACAATATTCCACTCCTTTTAGAAGATTTAGTCCTAAACCTAACCCTACCTATTACATATTTCGAAAATCAGAGGTAAATGATAGGTGAATAACAGTGATGTAGAAGCACCTAACGATGGATGTAAGCCTAAACTTGACATAAACTGTCAAATTGTCCCTCAAATCTGATTGGTTGATTAGAATGGATCAACAAAGATGTTGCACTTGATGAAATTACATTCACCATTGGATGTTAGCAGATGCACAATTTGTTATTTGTGAAACGCTAGTAAAGTATCTCTACACTGTGCACAATTGTGATTTGTCACTTTAGGGCACCGCTCTTGTATTTGCCCCTACCAGAGGAGACACACTGGCAGAATTCTGCAGACTGGGAGAGAGCGCTGGCCTGAGAGTGTGTCGCTATGAGAACTATGACTCACACTTGTGGGACCTTCACCTAAAGGTGTGTGCAGTATGTATATGTGGCTTTATTGTATATGTGAGTGTGTGTTAAGTGTTTTAAAGTGTCAAAAAGTGGAGAAACAAAGTATGAAGTTTGTCTGCATTTGCCACCGCCTTTGTCCGTGAAGTACATTTGTATTTTGAACTTTTCATTGAAGTACAGCTATGTCAGCAGGAACAGGAACAGGGAGTCTGTAGCTTAAGCTCAAAATGGACTCTTAAAAGTCAAAAGCTGTCTTTCTAAGAAACCCCAAATGAATAGTGCATGGTGCTACTCCTTTCCCTCTGCCTGAAAGCACAAATGCCATTCCCAGGTCAAAGCAGCAGTGCCGTCCAGCTGGTTAACTTGCACCGATAACACAGCCACGGCTGCCATTTTTGGTTACCGAAGAAGCTGTGCGGACCTATTATGCCCCACAGGCCGAACAGTGGCGGCCCTGCCTATGCCTGAGGCATAAATGGGCCTGTCAGCGGGACTCAAGAGCTGAGTGATTGGAACTTTACTTCTGTAGTGATGGACATAGCTAGGCAGAAAAACTCTTAGGGATCGTTGTGGCTACCGAGGAAAGTGCTTGAATTTAGAGACATCAATTCAATGGGGAGAAGGAGAGAGAGAGAATCAGAAATGCAGATTTGTGGTGTATATATGAATTTTTTCTTCTTCTTAATGTGTGTGAACAAACCTAATACAGTAACTGAATTGGAACGTTTTAAGCCTGTACACAAAGGCAGTAACAAATAGGACTTGTGTACTGTGATTTTTCACAGGTGTTTTACCTGTAATTTAGTGTTTTGAAAAGAAATGTCTCTAAACATACAAATAATGTCCTGACAGAAAATTACCAGTACCATTTCCATTTGTCTTGTGTACAGTAGTTCTTAATCAGAGTCGAGCGAAACAATTGACAAACATTGTGATGCCATAAAAGCATAACAACCAATTACTTTGCTACATAAATCAATAGAAATAGTAAATTCTATCAGTAAAACAGCAGAAATAGTAAAGTTGAATTGAACATGATTTGAAGGTGCAAACAGGATGCATATTTGAATTTGAATGAGTCATTTTAAATGTGATCGCAGCATTACAGACAGTTTTCTTTGCATCTGTTGCAAATGTCACCTATAGAAATTTGTACTTAATTTATGGCCTACTTTATTTTATTTTTTAAGTTAACTAATTTTTTGGACCAAGATAGAAGAACAACTTAACCTAAACTTAATTTCCCTATATGCCATTAACTGTTGAATAATTATGAATCCAGTTTCCTGTAATTCCAATTCAGATTTCAATTCAGCATCCTGTAGGGTGTGGCCGACTCAATTCCAATTCACACTCATAAACTGAAGGGGATCCCATTCTTAAAATTCTGAATTTTGCCCAACCCCTGTTAAACGTCACAAAAGAGTTAAATGAACGAGCTGTGATTTTATTTTCTGCCAACCGGATCAACCCTCTCTGCCTGTGAACCACTGCAGGTTTGCAGAGAGGCCATGCGGTTGAAGCTACGGGCGGTGGACGTCTTCAGCGAAACGTGTGAAATGGCACCTTTAAGTATTGTAAAAAGATGAGTAAAAGCGGTGTCACCCTTGCCCATTTGCACACACACAACTAGCTAATGCAGTCAGCTTGTCATTGTGTTGCCCCGATGCACCTGAAGTCTAACGGGATCATTTTGAGCCGGACCCCCGACTGTGTTTCTGTGCGGATAATGACACGAGCAGCGAGGGGCCAAGATAGCTGAGTCAAGAGTCCCCCTGTTCGCGTCTTTACTCTCGGTTTGTCGTCAGTTCACGCAGCTGTGTGTGTGATATGAGGGGCGAGCTGAAGTGCCCTCATCATATCTCAAAGTGATTAATTCCTCTTTCTTATCTTCTGATGAACACCCTGCCCCCTGCGAGTGTGCGTTGGGTGAGAACGTATGGAAAGAAGTGCACAAAGAAACGCACGGCAGACAATGGATCACATGCCCCACCTCCTTCAGAATCCCAAATCACAGTGGTCTATTATAGCAGCGTCTACGGGCCCCTCCCGGACTTACACGTACGGTCGTCTGTCGCTTCTCACCTCCAGCCAGCCTCTGATGTCTTGGAGATTGAAGTGTTTCCTTTAAGACCCTAAATCTCCTCCCTCCCGTGTGTGCAGGCCGGGCTGGCCGCGGATGGGGCTCTCAGCGGTGTGGGGACGTGGCGAGGGGGCTGTGTGTTATCCTCTTATCCCCACTGTTCTGGAATAGAGCACCAGCAGCTGGAGGACTGCAAGCCGCCTGATAATGCAGCTATTTTCTACTCGGCCATCTTAATCTTGTTACTCAAATGGTTGTGAAGGGAGTCATGAATTTTAATTCAGACATCCCCCGTCCACACCCACACATATACATACACATATTAACTTAATCTCTCTACATCCTCCCCAACTTCCAGCTGTCTGTCTGGCCGGCCGTATCTGCTCTCTTGCGCGTTCAACACCCAAATCTATCCATTTCTGAAGCATGTAGAGCGAGCATCCGGTTTGTTCGTTTCATCCCGTGCTTTCTAAAGAACGCCTCTCGCTCTCCTCGTTGCAGAAAGCAGGCTGAGGGGGAAAGAGGTGAGGGAGGGAAGAGCAGCAATAAAATAAATGACTTGCATCTTGGCAGCCGCGCGATTAAAAAGTAGGAGCCGATTTATCCAGCCACCCATGAAGCTGATTAGCAGCCTGTGATCAGGAGGAACAGCTTTGCTTGTTAAACTTTTCACCTTTGCAAGCTCGCTGCCTTTTTCCCCTTCCTCTCTCTCTCTTTCTCGCTTTCTAAGCTTCTTTGCTATATCACTCTCTAACGCTTGTATTGCTCCCTCTCTCGCTTGCTCACTTTCCTTCTGGTCTCTCTCATTCGCTCACACTCTCTCTCTTTCTGTTTCTCAATCCTAACTTCCATGTGCACACTCTCTTGCTGTGTTACAATTCACAGGGTCCCTACACAGTGATTCAGAAAAAGGGGGATATCTGTAGACAACAATATCGCAATGACAGCAAACACGAACAACAGTATACTGTATATGCTGTTTCCATAAAAATGTTAAGCAGCACAATTGTTTTCAACATTGTTGATAATAAGACATTTCTTGAGCAGCAAATCAGTAGTATATTAGAATGATTTCTGAAGGATCATGTGACACTGAAGATGCTGAAAATTCAGCTTTGCCTTCACAGAAAAAAAATCTAATTTAAAATATATTAACAGTTAGTTTAAATTGTAATAATCTTTCACAATATTGTTTTTACTATATTTTTGTTCCAATAAATGCAGCCTTGGTGAGCATAAGAGACTTCTTTCAAAAACATTTTAAAAAATCGTACCGACCCCAAACTTTTGAACGGTAGAGTGTGTAGTGAGAATACATCACTGTTTAATATTTCAATATATAATAAATATTTAAAATTAATATAGTTCATTATCCTCAAATATAATCGTAATACAAATTTAAATGAGTGTGATTTGTTAATTGTACAGTATGTATGTTCTGTGTAAACTATTTTGTGATATTTGCTCATAATAATAGTGTAAAAGCCTATGGTGAATTAAAGGGATAGTTCACCCACAAATGAAAAATCTGTCATCATCATTTACTTACCCCTATGTTGTAATAAACCTGCATGGGTTACTTTCTTCTGCTGAACACAAAAGAAGATATTTTGAAGAATGTTGGTATCCAGACAGTTGACGGCAGCCATTGACTTCCATAGTAGGAAAAAAAAGTCAATTGCTGCTGTCAACTGTCTGGATACCAACATTCTTCAAAATATCTTCTTTTGTGTTCAACAGAAGAAAGAAACGCATACAGGTTTAGAACAACATAGGGGTAATTACCATTAAATGATGACAGAATTTTTATTTTTGGGTAACCTATCCCTTTAAGCTCAATAAAAACTCCTTTTCACATTTCATATAGTACTAAGAATGTGTGCAATGACTGATGGCCAAATGTCCCTCTCCAAATCATGTGATATATCAATGTCCACTTGTTCCCATTTGCTGTTTGCAGTGTTTCCCTTTGGACTAAACATTTATGCTCCCTATGGTTTGAAGTCTACTTTGCAGGGTACAGTCAGGTGATTTGAACACCCCTCTCTTGCACTGCACTCTCACTTGTCTGGCTTGGTGTGAATGTGTTGGTCTTCGCATTGGGCTTAGTGTTGGTTGGCTGGCTGCCCCGATTACAGAGAGGTCGCGGGTTCAAACATTGGCTGCTGTGTCGAGGGGTGGAGAGAGAGATAACGCACATGAAGGGCAAGAGAGCGGCCTTTCATCTGGTTTTATTTTATCTCAAGCCACAGAGAGGATGAGGTGAATGTTAGAATAAGACAGAAAGAGAGTGTGTGTCCACGTGGGAATATCCAAGTGGTGTTTATACAGATTTTACGTTCATTTGTAATGGTTTATTCTCTGCTTGTAGCCAATGGAGAATGTTTAGATACTACTCAGTAATACTGTTTATAACATTCCCTGCCTGAAAAAGCCTTTTAATTTCACATGGGAATGATATAACACGACGGATGGGTTGGTGTGTTCTGTATCTAAAAATACCCCACAAATATAATAGCAAAGTTGTGGTAGTGATTGTGTATGTGACCTACTCTGCGCTTCTCCAGCACATTTTAGTCGCTCTGAAAAGTATACATGCACGTCAGCTGTGCTTGCTGTTTGGAGGGGTCTTATTTTCATAAATGAACTGCATGTTTCTTTTTCTAAGTGCTGTCGGAGTGTCTGATTGTTTGGGACAGGGCAGCGCCCCGGGGCAGAAGAGACTGGCAGCGCACCGAGTGTACTGCCACAACTCTAGAGTTCAGACGCTGACAGAAAGGCAGACCCACAGGGCAGATTGTGCAGCAAAAGCTGCCCGACATTCACTTTGCAGACGCCTCTACTCTAAGCGGGCCATTATGAAGCAGCTAGTGGGAATCTTGCCGCTTGTCCATGTTTGTTAAAGGGAGTTCTAGCAGTGCATATCCGAAGATTGAAGGGCATATCCCAGAAACTCTTTTTAAAATGAAATAAAATGTTCTTCTTCTAATGTGTCAGAACATTTATGAAAGCAGTAGAGTAGGTTTCTTTTGAACATTTGTGCTGACACAACAAACCCGATCAACCCAAATCTTTACTATTTAAAAAAAGAAAAAAATTTATTTAAATATATTTTTTTTTTCAAAATACAAAACATATATATTTTTAAATACTTTACAATCATTTAATTAATTATTTTTTATGAGTTTTGGATAATGGAATTATCATGAATTATTAATTCATAAATATAAAGTTTTGGGGTAGCAGTGTTGTAATGCTGAAATAAAATAAAATATAAATATTAGATAATCTAATCTTAACCCTAACTTGTTTCAGTTAGTTGCCACGACAATCTTTTGAATTAAACTTTTTAGGTTGAATTGCTAAAATTAAAACTGACATAAAAGTAAATAGAATTGTTATTTTTTTTAACTAATAAACATGACAAAAGCACAAATAACATTAATTACAAATTACAAAAAGTTTCAAATTAAAATATAAAAATAAAAGCTCATTCAAAATATTCATAAATACTATAATATTAAATATACAATACTGAAATAACACAGTTGGATAGTCGCACCACATGACATTGTACTGCCTGAACTAACCTTGCGATGTCTTTAAACCTCAAAATATCTGACCATTTTAAGAGACATTGAATTTTAACATCGTCATGAAGGTCATATCACTTCCTGCTTTTTCTGCATGTTTTTGCATGTAGGTCACACACCTCATGATTTTGCTTCACTGCTTTCTAATATTATTCCAAATCTATTTTGTTGAAATACTTTTTGTACGAAATTATCATGAAATATGCCAAACTAATTAATGAGGTTTTGTTTTCAGGAATGCAATTTTTTAATGAGGCATTTATTTATTTATTTATGATATCAGATCTGTCCTGATATCATAACATGAAAATGCCTCATTTAAAGAATCACTGACATACCTGGCAAAAAGATTTTTAATTCAGAAATGAAAAAATGCTTGTCGTTTAGTTGTGTTTTCAAGTCACTGTATGTTTCAATTTTGAATAAAAAAATAA
This sequence comes from Rhinichthys osculus, assembly GCA_029959095.1. NCBI lineage: Eukaryota > Metazoa > Chordata > Actinopteri > Cypriniformes > Leuciscidae > Rhinichthys > Rhinichthys osculus. The sequence continues at coordinate 20,390 of JARWKJ010000293.1, forward strand.
AAATTTTGGAATGAATGAATGATTAAATGGACTGTCATGTCATTGGCCCAGATATTTATATAGTACTATTATTTCAGATGTTTATATAAATACTATGAAACAATCCAAACGTGTGAGTTATTGATTCAATAACGTCACGTTTACCGCCTTTTTCCCAACTTCCTAAACATTTGCATCTTGTTTTTCAGATGCAGAGAGAGGGAAAGGAGGTGTACGATGAGAACATCCACTATCCTCTTCTCCTCACTCTCACTCACGGGTCCAGTCCAGCCCTGATCTGATCTGAGCTGGGCAATGCCATCTCATGCCAGGCTGCCTTTCTGTACCGCCCACCCCGGCTCTGCCACTGTGTCCTCACCTCCTGTGCGTGTGCGCACACTCCTTATCGCACTCCTCAAATACTTTTTTTAACTACCACGTGTGTGTGTGTGTGTGCTTTGAAAACAGACTGTGTAGATGAGTTGCCATGTGTGCGTGTGCTTGACCTGTTTACTGTGCAATAACAGTGTGAAATGTGTTAAATGGGAATGGAGAACACATCCCTCCCTCTTGTCCTACAGACACTGCGGATGTGACGCTCCGATATGAACTCATTCGATGCCTGTGAGTATGCGTGATATCAGAGATGATGTTTCAGGGCAGAACATTTCAAATTTCTGAATTCCACTCTGGAGGCTGATACAACTAATCAGGTTTGCAGGACTATCTTCGCCTCTTTACAAAGACGTCGTAAATGAGGCCGTAGGGGCGTCTCGATCATGAGATCTTGTTATCATGATGACACCAGCTCTCAGTTCATCATTAGCTACTGATTCGGTACACTCAAAGCTTCATTCTGACACCAAAGGTTATGAAGGGTTGAGATGGATGCTGCTCCGGTGAATGTTATTTGCTTCACTGTGAAATGCTCTCACCTGGCATTTTGTTTATCGAAGAAGTGACAAGATATGACAGATTAGGCCAGACTAAGGCTGATGTGATATCTTGACAGCGTCACACTACCACCGGTAAGACCTGCAGCAGTGTTCTCCACTGAGTCCTGTATGATTCGAGAGCACTCAATGTGAACGCTAGACTAATGGCCTCATTAAAAAGATAATTGTCACTGTTTACTCACTCACCCTCATGTCTTTTGAAATCCGTTTTATTTTATTTTAACCTTAGTTAGAATAAAAAAAATGGGTTATTTGTAGCAGAATGTCCAAACTGCTCTTTTCCATACAATAAAGGTGAATGGTGACCATGACTGTCAAGCAAGATTTCCAGAGAAATTTCAATTTCAGACTTTTCTGCACACAACGGCTTAAGGGGACTTGTGATGTTTTTATGGTGCCTTTTTTGGAACTTGTCAGCCTCTGATCATCATCATTCATTGTATGGGGAAATGTTTTTGAACATTCTACTAAACTTGTTTATGTTATGAATGAAAATAATACAGGTTTGGAAATGACATGAGGGAATTGAAATGTTTGAGTGAACTATACCTTTAAATCTAAATTTTCTTAAAGTCCCTGTAAAGTCAAAATTAAGTATGTGTTTTGAGTTTGTCTCACCACAGAAAAATGTGTTATTAGTCACCCAGCCAAATTTGAATGATAAAAAAAGCCAGCAAGTACATAAAATAAGCTATCAAAATCTTGAAAAAATGAGCAGTAATCTTGCTCTCAAACGCTGGGGGCGTGTCCACTGGCTGCGCTGAAACCACGCCCACTCGCGGGAAAGCTGCCGTCGTCGACTCGCCACACTCAACTCTACAGCCGGAATGGATGCTCGCACGGTGGGCACGCACTGCCGAATGGCACCAGTTGTCGGCGCGACGGGAGGATGAAGGCTGAGGCGGGAGTCGGTTCGGCCCCATTCACCAGTAACAGCGGATTATCAGTGAATCCCAGACAGTTATCTCCGACGAAAGTTTATAAAACTATCCAGTGTAAAATGATCACTTACAGAGGCGGGTTTTGGCGGTGATCCTCAGCTCTCCATCAAGGTGGCTCTTCACAAAATTAATCCACTTCTTCTTGATGTAATCGTTTTTCGGAAATTTAAACAAGGACACCGATCTGTTTTGTACTGATCCGGTGATCGCATCCAGGTAGTACGCATTTCCGTGACGAAGGCATAGCTAGTAGCTAGCAATCTGTGGGCTGTTACTAATAATAGTACTGACAGTAACTCGCGATTGAGCGGCAAACTGATGTGAATGTGCTCTATAATATTGTTAGGAGCGGCCTAGTCTCAGCCTCAGACGTCACGCCATGTCGAAGTCGTCATCTGATTGGTTGAATTTTATCGGATTTCCGGGGGGCGCGAGTGTCGCGTTTGTTTTCGGTCCGCCGGGAAACAAAGCGCAGACGTGTGATTGTGGAAGAAAAACTGTTGTGTTTACATGAGTGACAATGAGCATTTATCAAGATCAGCTAAAGGTATAACTCTCAAAAGTATGCGCGGTTCACGGCATAGACTCTTGAAGTTTTCTTTTCCTTCTTTGATTTTCTATGCTGACTGACTTGTTGCACGCAGGTCTGTTGTTGTGGGGACATTTCCACGCACCGAAACGTGACGCTGAACAAAACAATCTGTAATTGGTTGTTTTACATGTCGGTCAAACGGCCTTATGGGCGGGCCTTGGCCAAAGAAAGCTGCTATGTATTCCAGACCTTCAGCCGTCAGTCTGAAGGTCTGGCTACGCGATACTAGGAGCGGCCAGCCTCAGTGGCCTCAGAGCGTCATCAAGTAGGGGCGTGTCCAGGAGCTCAGGGGCTCCAGTGCGTCATCGAGCCCTGTTTTAGCCCCGCCCAGAAAATCCGTAAAATATCAATGGTGAAAAACTGTTTAACGGTCTAACTCCACAATTCAGTACTTCACAGTTCACAGTCTTTGTAATATGTTTTAGCAATACATTTCTAACATTTATAATGTGTTTAGAATTTTTTTTTGAAATTGCCTTTACAGGGACTTTAATGGATACAATTAATAGAAAACGACATTATTTTGTTTCCGAGTTGTTCTTGTATACAAAAGTTATGTTTTGGTATATATAAATCTGTTGGTTGATTTTATATTGATTTATTCTGACACGGGGCTTTCGTATAACCCTTTTTTCCTCCACTGTTGCTTTCTCTTGGTGGTGAGCTGGTGACGCCTCATTCAGAGCTCTTTGGTTGGTTGTGAATTGTTCAGGGCTGTGCGCTTCTGCACTGTGATTACATTTGTACAAAACACAGACGAGTCCAAAGTGATTGTTTCTCGCTGGCACTGCAGGTGCTTGTAAGGACTGTGATTAAATCATTGTTTTGAATCCTCCTGTGTTATGGTCATTTTTTTTGTATCACAGAATAATTGATTTGTGGTGTGAAGTCTCATGGTTATAATAATTAATGTCCAAATTTTGTCATTGTATTTAATGCAGTAATTGTACAAACTAAATATTCTAATTGTTTTTTTGGTCAAATGTTTGAGGCCAAAAGTGTGTGTGTGTGTGTGTGTGTGTGTGTGTGTGTTCCATTAAAACCTGGAAATTAGTTTTAGGATCTCAAACATTTTTAAGCAACGTTTTTAAGTTAAGTTATAGAAATCACAAATCTAGCAGATCTATGCTATTTGGTACATTTGTGGAACAATTTTGTTTCATTTTTGACCAAACCTTGATCAAATTACTTTTAATAAATACAAATTTCGCTCATATTGTTGTGCTACTATATTTGATATGTAATCTTTTGTATTAAAGGGATTGCTGGTGCTAAAGACTGCCTGTGGATTAGTGTTACATTATTAATGTTGTAAAAGAAAAAATCAGTTTCTTGCACAGACCTATCATTTCGAAGACCTCAATGTATCGTCATGAGCCACGGGTATTCATTTTATTTAGCCTGTTACCTGTATACGTTTCTTTGACTCTCAAAGTGATTGTAGCCATTGACTTGCATCATATGAAGCTCCAAGGACCAAGGTTTCCAGCTAAAGATCTTTCTTGCCATTCAACTGAAGAAAAAAAGACACCAACATCTTGATGGCTTGAGGGTGAGTAAATTAACAGCACATTTTTATTTTTAAGTGAACTATCCCTTTAAGTTAGCATTTCCACTGGTGGTCTCACTTTTGGACCTGACTGTATGTCCTGCAGAGTCCCTGTACTGGCGGATGGCCTCACATGTGCCTCAGT
>JARWKJ010000294.1:0-24492 GCA_029959095.1 Rhinichthys osculus
TATTCCCCACCAGTGGGGCGCGCCCCACACTTTGAGAAACGCTGATTTAAAGACTGCCCTAATCTGACTGTCGAGCTTACGGTCTGAATCAATTTTAACCCCTAGGTTAGTGACGGTTGGCTTGGAGTACTGGACCAAGGCACCCAAATCAACAAGAGGGGTCTCATTGGTGCCACCAAAAAACCATCACTTCTGTCTTTTGTGCATTAAAACTTAGAAAATTAAGAGCCGTCCAGGCCTTTACAGGTCCTTCTCAAAAAATTAGCATATTGTGATGAAGTTCATTATTTTCCATAATGTAATGATAAAAATTTAACTTTCATATATTTTAGATTCATTGCACACCAACTGAAATATTTCAGGTCTTTTATTGTTTTAATACTGATGATTTTGGCATACAGCTCATGGAAACCCAAAATTCCTGTCTCAAAAAATTAGCATATCATGAAAAGGGTCTCTAAACGAGCTATTAACCTAATCATCTGAATCAACTAAATAACTCTAAACACCTGCAAAAGATTCCTGAGGCTTTTAAAAACTCCCAGCCTGTTTCATTACTCAAAACCGCAATCATGGGTAAGACTGCTGACCTGACTGCTGGTCAGAAGGCCATCATTGACACCCTCAAGCAAGAGGGTAAGACAGAAAGAAATTTCAGAACAAATAGGCTGTTCCCAGAGTGCTGTATCAAGGCACCTCAGTGGGAAGTCTGTGGGAAGGAAAAAGTGTGGCAAAAAACGCTGCACAACGAGAAGAGGTGACCGGACCCTGAGGAAGATTGTGGAGAAGGACCGATTCCAGAGCTTGGGGGACCTGCGGAAGCAGTGGACTGAGTCTGGAGTAGAAACATCCAGAGCCACCGTGCACAGACGTGTGCAGGAAACGGGCTACAGGTGCCGCATTCCCCAGGTCAAGCCTCTTTTGAACCAGAAACAGCGGCAGAAGCGCCTGACCTGGGCTACAGAGAAGCAGCACTGGACTGTTGCTCAGTTTTGCATGTCATTCGGAAATCAAGGTGCCAGAGTCTGGAGGAAGACTGGGGAGAAGGAAATGCCAAAATGCCTGAAGTCCAGTGTCAAGTACCCACAGTCAGTGATGGTCTGGGGTGCCATGTCAGCTGCTGGTGTTGGTGCACTGTGTTTTATCAAGGGCAGGGTCAATGCAGCTAGCTATCAGGAGATTTTGGAGCACTTCATGCTTCCATCTGCTGAAAAGCTTTATGGAGACCTTGCTCACAGTGCCAAAACCACTGGTAAATGGTTTACTGACCATGGTATTACTGTGCTCAATTGGCCTGCCAACTCTCCTGACCTGAACCCCATAGAGAATATTTGGGAGATTGTGAAGAGAAAGTTGAGAGACGCAAGACCCAACACTCTGGATGAGCTTAAGGCCGCTATCGAAGCATCCTGGGCCTCCATAACACCTCAGCAGTGCCACAGGCTGATTGCCTCCATGCCACGCTGCATTGAGGCAGTCATTTCTGCAAAAGGATTGCCGACCAAGTATTGACTATTGAGTGCATAACTGAACATAATTATTTGAAGGTTGACTTTTTTTTTGTATTAAAAACACTTCTTTTATTGGTCGGATGAAATATGCTAATTTTTTTAGACAGGAATTTTGGGTTTTCATGAGCTGTATGCCAAAATCATCAGTATTAAAACAATAAAAGACCTGAAATATTTCAGTTGGTGTGCAATGAATCTAAAATATATGAAAGTTTAATTTTTATCATTACATTATGGAAAATAATGAACTTTATCACAATATGCTCATTTTTTGAGAAGGACCTGTATATCTTCAAGACACTCGACTAGCGGTCTAACAGTCTCATTCTTTTTAAGAGGCACATAAATCTGGCTATCGCCCGCATAACAGAGGAATGACATGCCATGCTTCCTGATTATTGAACCAAGCGGGAGCAAATAAAGAGAAAAGAGAAGAGGGCCTAAAACTGAACCCTGAGGGACCCCACAAGAGAGAGGAGAAGAGGAGGACTCAGAGTCACCACAGCTGACACTGAAAGTACGACCTTTCAAGTAGGACTTGAACCATTCTAGTGCTATGCCCTTGATGATGCCCACCCACCGCTCTACACGAGTGATCAGGATTTCAAGGTCCACAGTGTCAAAAGCAGCAGTTAAATCAAGGAGCACAAGAATAACACAATCACCAGAGTCAGTAGCTAAAAAGATATCATTAAAAACTTTTAAAAGAGCAGATTCTGTGCTGTGTAGAGTTTTAAAACCAGACTGGAAAACTTTGAGAATATTATCCCTCAAGAATTGTACTTAATTTGTTTTCAGGGGAAACATGCAAGTATCTTCTGTTGCTTCCCAAGGGCAGTATATAATTTTTTTTTTGATATTTAAACAAAAGAAGAAAAATTTGGACATCTTCATCCTGTTCAAACGGTTTCACCCCCCGGCTGTAAATGCATCAGTCGGCTCAGTCACTGCTGGGTCAAAGTTAAAGGGTTCATACTGGAAAACAGAAGAATTTTTGGGACCTGAGGGGTTTTTCTGAAGAACATTGGGCAGTTTAACTGCTCACGACAAACAAGGGCCTCAAGAATAACCATCACAAAACTAACTCGTGGATCGTCCAGGTAACGACACACAGTATTAAGAATCAAGGGTATGTGAAATGTGTGTCAGGAATTTTTTTTTGTCTTTCTGGACTAAATGTAAACATCTCTTATGTAAAATATCTTATTAAGGACAGTACTAAATAGAAAATAACATGCATTTTGTATGATTCCTCTTATTTTGTTAAAATTTTGCAGATTCTGCAAGGGGTATATAAACTTTTGAGCATGACTGTACTATTGAAGTTAACGGGAACCATGTTTGAGAGTGAGTAAATGATGACAAAATTTGTATTTTTGGGTGAACTCTCCCTTTAATATACCTCTTTGATGATGAACAGGATCACATGAACCCTTCAAGCACAGACTATCATGTAACTTCTATATTAAATATCTCTTTTAGATTTGTTCGGTGGGGTAAAAATATTTAGGTTGCATAAATGATTGTATAATGAAAAAGAAATGAGGACAATTTTTATCATTGTTTCTTTTTAAAAAAAAGCCAAAGGTCAATATGGTTTATTATAATTATTTTAAATATACAATATTTTGACCATTGTAAATGTCCCTTTTGTTTAGGTCAAATGGATGAACCCTAGGAAATCTTTTTGATATTCATGAGTCAAAAATGTGTGATATTTTGAAGAAAAAAACTGTCTGAAAATATTTTTACGGTATTTTAGTACTTTTTATGTCATTAAACACATTTGTGCAGTATACAATTTATGAAATGAACATAAATACAATTATTAAAATTATTTTTTTTACCACCTTTGACCAATTTCTATGACTTTTCAAGTTGTATCTTGATAACTGGGGGAACAAAATAGGAACACTTTATTTTAAGGTGATGAAGTTACACGTTACTACTGTACATGTACTTACTATAATAATAACAGTGCATTATGCATAATTACAAGTAACTAACCCTAAACCTAACCGTAACTCTATAGTTAGTACATGTAGTTAATTGATATTACTCAATTTGAGTAAGTAAAATGTGACTTTGTCACCATAAAATAAAGTGTAACCAAAAAAAGTCATGAAATATACAGTTGTATATGGCACAGACTATTAGTTGTAAAACAAAAAAAAAATGTTTTACCTGTAAATGGGACCAAACATATTGAAATTATGCACCATAATCCGGTGTATATTCCTGAGGCCATCCATTTTCCAGAACGTGTAGAGACTCGCCGCACCATTCTTCCACAGCCCAGGAACCTCACTGAAGGGCAGAACGGTAGAGTTGTCCTTTCGGACTGCAGGTACTCGTCCTGCGTGGTTCGTCCTGACCTGTGGCAGGTGCTTAAGTGTGGACAGACACTGAGCCAGACGGGCCCTCAGACTCCAGCGGTCCATCACACCCTCTCACTGCCTCTCTCTCACTAGGGAAAGAACAGCTGCTGTGGAAAGCAGCTGTTTGCTTTAATATGACTTCCCACTTTACATGTCAAGGATGATTGAGAAGTGTGCGGAGGACATATACCAAATTTTCTGGGACATTCATAAGAGATGGTGCCCCCTACTGGCTATTATTGAGGGCCTTATTGAGATCCTGATTAGACTTCTATGGGGAAGATTCTTCTCATTCTATTTTACATTCTTTTCAAGTATAAGTAGATTTTTTTATTATTATTAATTCATTATTATAAATTTTGAATATGGTTCTTCTGATGGTTTTTCATAGAGAGAGAGAGTGTGTGTGTCATGTCTTTTTAATATGTTATTTAATATTTATATATCTTTATTAATAAGACTGAATACTTGAAAAGTATTGGGATTGGTCAAATTTTCTTTGCTTGGGAAGACTTGAGTAACAAGTCTCATCTCTTCATCCTTCAAAAGCACAATACTTCCTAGTTCATCGTCAGGCTTACTAGAGGGCCACTTTCTTTTTGGTTGCAAAATACTTTTTTTCTATTAATCCCAGAAAGTTTGTGCCAAGTGTTATTATAGCTGGCACCGCTGCCATTTATAAAGGTCTTTGACCCAGTCACCAGCTGGGGCAGGAGCAATTGTGATCTTTTGAGTTAGGAGTGCATTGGGTGTGAGTATGAATGGGTTATCTGGGTCGGTTGACACTGGGACAAGAGGTCGGGCATTGATTATAGCAGCAACTTCCGCCATTAGAGTGGAGAGTGTCTAATGTGTTAGTGCTGAAGGTCCAACTGTTGGAACATTGCAAGTATCCTTCTAGCAAATCCAATCATCTTCTTCCAGGACCCACCCATATGAGACCAAAGTACAACCCTGGTCAACGAGATTTTTTTTTTAACAGAGGTATTGTCAACCTTAGAGGAAATGTTAAGCTCCTTGCAAGCACCTTTTGGGCATTAATGAAGCTAGATGTCTCTAAAGACTCAATAAGCTCAATGTGCACAACTCTCACACTGAATATTCCTGCCCAACTTTTGCTCTGCGCATGACCACCTCTGGTACACCCTGCCGCCCGCCTGCACACTAGCAGAAAACATCTAGTCCCACATTTGTAAATGGAGGGTCATTTGACACACGATCTGTTGGAAGGTCAGCCATTTTTTGAGTCTGTGGTTCTATTCTAAGTCTTCTGCATGTAACACATTCATGCAAACACGTCTCTTGCCACCAACTATCCATAGCTCGCACTGCACCCTCAGTGTAATGCCATCCCTGGTGTTGCACTTTTTCATGATGATGTTTGACTAAAAGTGTTGCGAACGTGATGTTTCCCAGGGATGATAGCTGTAAAAGCAACAATGGATAATTCACCTCAGATCTTGAAATTAAACAAATGGAAACAAGAACGTTGAAACTGTGGAACTGACGAGATATATGAAGAAGACATGCAATGGCATGAGTGATGGACTTCCAAGTGGAAAAATTTGGAGAAGCGTTGTGCTCCAAGGCTCTTACTCACCAATGTGGTCTTCAATGTGGAGACTTGAGGACGTACCTCTGCATCTGAAGAAGGATTCACAAGCTCATATGTGTTCTCTAATCTGCTTATCAGAAAATTTGGTCCAATTGGTGTCTTGGAGATGAGCAGCAGTGACAGACCTTATTGCAGTGTCTTCTGTCTGTGCGCACATACTTCCACTCATTGAATTTGAAAACTTTCGAATCCGGAGGACTCGACTGCTAACGTATACATAGAAGCGTCGGGTCTCACATATGTAGCCTAGCACTACCTCACTATCTGTATATATACATTCACATGTCCACTGCATAACATCAACAGGAGATGTTTCCAGTGGACGATCATGTTTATGGACGCTGGTGTCAACAGCTAACCTGACTCCGCCAGATGGATTTGCTCCGCATATCCATCTGGAAACCTTCCGTTGAAGTAGTTTTGGTAAGGGGCGAAAATACTGGTTAGCTGATTGGCCTATGTTGGTGATAGACGGGCCAAATCAACCAATCAGATCAACGAAGCATATGACGTACTAACAGAGCGTATCTTTTCCTCTGAGAAAAGCCTCCAGAGCAGTGTTTTGCTCTTCTTTCAGTGAAGAAATACTCTGTAATTCCGATAAAACTTGCTCGATAGCCACGCTGATGCTAGTTTCATCCGCTGAAGCCGACATGTTCTTTAGACTGAACTGACGCGCTTCTCGTTGCGTCACACCTCAACCCGCCTCAAAGCCAACGCTGATTGGACGTTCGTTTGGTGAACTGCTCCCAAATTTTCTTTAACGGAAAGTATCCAGACTGATCTGCGAGTGAAACCTTGAAAGCTCGCGAGATCAGGATGGTCTCACGAGGCTAGTCAACAGCTGCTTCTAGAGCCTCTGCTTCAGTTTCTCTCAGACCATTTTCCCTCCAATTTGTCTTTCTCCATCTTTATTCTTTCCTTCTCATCATGTTTCAATATGCATTGGCATAAATGACTTTATTTGGATGCTTCATTGATGACACTGAGCTGTTAAAATAAATGATCTCAATGCTCATCTCTTTGAGGTCTAATCTCCCTTTAGTAGTGTGCAGAAAGAGCATTGAATACTCATTCAAGTGAACAGATATATATATACACCAAAATGCTTTAGTGGAATAACCTTGTTGTAAAGTTTTCTGTATAAACAGTTGCGCAAGGGCACCAAATATATGGGGGTCAAAGGTCGAGAGACAGTCAGCCTTGGACAAGACAACGGATCAGCCCATAAACAAACTTCAAGGATGTTGCTAAGTGTGTGTGCAATAATCCAAGTCTCACCGGATTAGTAGAATATACATTTATCAGAAAATAATGTAAAGTCAAGTCAGTCATAGATTTTGAATCAACAGTTTATTGGGTAAAAACATAAATTGAAATGGTCGGGTCACATAATACTCCACACTATAATAAATAATTAAACAACACTGACACACCAGGAAGTGAAAGGCTTTGAATGCAATCACAATAAAATGTTTTACAAAATATAATTTAAGCCCTGAAGCCATTTAAACATTCACAGTGTAAACCTTAAATTATTTACAAAGGCTTTTGATCAATTGAAATAACTACAAACGGAAGCGTAATAAATCATGTCGTCTTGAGGCGTTTGATGAGTGTCTCCAGCTTCATGGCAGTGTTCAGATCTCCCTGTACTCTCAGTCTGCCGCTGCTGTAGGCGGAGAACGGTCGCAGGCCGCCCTGGAACATGGCCAGCAGATCCTGCTCGCTCATGCTCAGAGAAACATCCGGCTCTCTCGGCAGGACGCCCACACCACACGCTCCACGTCCTGAACACAGACACGGTAACCCGCTGAGGCAGCATTCAGGGGGTTTCACGACAATGCACAAACGGTCAAGAGACCATTCCCAAATGGGGCAGTACATGCAAATCTTACACGGTTATCAATTTTCTCTGCCTGTAATCATATACTTTGAATAGTAGAGTAGGGCACGAGAGATTATGGATGATGTTGGTCTTAATTTGGGTGCCGTGTTGGTGTTATACTTTGGATTGAAGCACAGTGTAAAAAATGCATTTCTTATAGGCAACCAGATATTCACCATTCAATAATCTTACCTGATGTTTCATGTAGTAACATCTTTATTAGAGTTTTATTAATAGCTTTTAGTTTTAGTTTCATGTTTAGTAATTTCGTTATGTGCTTTTATTCGTTTTTTTTTTTTCAGTTGTAATCATTTTACTGCTTTAACTTTAACTTCAGTTTAATGACAAGGCAACTTTTCTCATTTGATTTAAGTTTTTCAACTTATATTCATGTTTGACTTGATTTCAGCTTTATTTCAATTTACAGAAATGTTTTTAATACTTTTAGTTTTAGTTCTGACATTGTTTTTTCCCCCTCATTATTAATGACTAATAGCAGAGTCCCAGCAAACACTAACGTTAGTATTTGGTTCCCGTTTGATTATTGTGATATGGATCACAATACCTGGTCAAAACCTGGAATTACTTTAACCGTGCGTTTCCCTGAAAACATTTGCACACCTTAGAAAGTTTGTCAACCAATCAAATTCAAGCATTCAACACCCCCATAGTATAATTACTTATAGTTAATATAGATATGAGAGTAAATATCATTTTGGAACGATTTGATGTCTAATTAAAAATAACATGATGTTAATTGAGAAGAAACTAAAGAAGCATGTCATGCTAAAGTGTACAATTCAGTGGTAAGAAATAAATGTACTGATATCCTACTTCAAGTCAAATAATTGTTTATTCATTTTTTTAAATCTATCAATAAATGTCATATTTTAAAATCCATAGATTGTCATTGTCTGCATACCCCTTGAAATCTAGTAAATCTTACATATTAATGGACAAATTTAATCTTCCATAAGATGGTTGATGTGCTTGGATTATTTTTTTATAAATTAAGCAATAAATAAAAACAAGATGTGTTTTTTTATACTGATTATAAGCATCCATATAATACTGTTTATGATTAAAGATGAAAGAATATGTAAGAATAAACATGATGAACTAAAGGTAGGGGACCGTTAGACTAACGTTAGAAAAATGCTCTACAAACCAAAAACTAATGTTCTATTAAGAAAACTTTCCTGGTTAACCAAAAACAAAGCTTAGAAAAAATTTGGGAACCAAAAATTGTTAGCTGGGGTAACAGAAATAAGCCATAGTAGAAAAGATTTCAGAGATGTTGCAAGCCAGACCCGAACCCAAATCACCCAAATGAGCTTCATCACTAAGCCATGGCTCCGTCCTGATATTGTTCCTAGGATCATAATACCAATAGCAGGCACTACACCAGGTGTAGGCAGTGAAATGGCATTGGTAAACAGGCTTTTTTTGGTTTATATAATAGCGTTCTCTCACACACACACTCTCACTCTTACCTTGTGTCAGGTCCATATAATAGTTGTTGGTCTGTCCAGAGTCAGTGGTGATCTGAAAGTGGTAACAGGCTCCCACCTGATGAACCAGCTCCTCTGACAGCACTGACCTGACCACATCCATCAGTTCGTCCACACTGCTGACACTCGCAGCTGAAACTGAACGCAGCTCATCTGCGAAGCTCAGAGTATCTGGAAGGAACCACAACAATTCATTATGATGGCTTGAAAACATTTCATCATAGGTGAATTTACATTTAGTCATACGGCAGAGGATTTTATGCAAAGTGAGGAATATAACAAGCAATTTATTACAGTCTCAATATTCTGTCTGTCAGTCTAGCAACAACTCACAACACCTTACCAATAGCCTAGCAACCAGTAAGAACACCTTGGTAACAGCCTGGCAACCACTCATAACACCTTACGAACAGCATTGCAACCAGTTAGAACCCTTTAGCAAACAGTCTTTCAACTACATCAGAACACAATATCAACTGTTAAAGGGATAGTTCTCTCAAATTTAATAAAAAATATCTTCATTTGTGTTCCGAAGATGAACGAAGGTCTTACGGGGTTGGAACAACATGAGGGTGAGTAATTACTGACTTAATTTTCATTTTTGGGTGAACTATCCCTTTAAGGAGTTCCCAAAGTGTTTAAAAAAATCCTAGCCATAGCCTAGACACACACGGCTTCTATAAGTACTTAACTACATAAGCAGGGTTTGACATTAACTTTTTTGCTCACCTGCCATATGGATATTAAAAATATTATCTCACAATTTGGCAGCAGGTATATTCGGCTGCTGTCACTTTAAGACCTATTTCTCAACTGTTAACATTCACTTAAAAAATACAGTAACTGACTGTGTTTACGTGAATAGACCGGCATTTTGACATTGTTTTATGTGTATTTGATTGTTTAAGCTCAAAACGCAGTGAAAAACAACTCAATTTAGCACTGAGAGGCGGCTTTATGTGCGCACAATTTTGGTGTGAGTACAAAATCTGCAGGAATGAGTAAAATTATGTGCAATACCACAGCGAAGCTCAAACCCAGTAATTTTCATCCGGAGCAAATGAAACGAGTGAGTGAGGGGAGGCGGGTTTGTGTGTTACTCGCTGTTGGAGAGACGAGAGAGAGAGAGAGAGAGAGAGAGAGAGAGAGAGAGAGAGAGAGAGAGAGAGAATGAGAGAGAGAGAGAGAGAGAGAGAGAGAGAGAGAGAGAGAGAGAGAGAGAGAGAGAGAGAGAGAGAGAGAGAGAGAGAGAGAGAGAGAGAAAGTGCAGCTGCTATCGTGTATCTATTCTGCAGAAAATGAGTATTGGAAGCGTTTCAGATATTTCAGTATTGAAGTGTAGCGAAAAATCTATATTTTTGACAACACTACATTGCACTTAGGTTATTATTTCAGATGCCTTTTTAAAAGACTATAATTAAAAAATGTTTTATATACAATTCAACCCGCCAAAGTGGCTGGTGTTAATGTCAAGCTCTGTACATAAGACAATAACCTAACCTTCAGCGTCTTCAAAATACCTTTTTAAAATTCAGACAAGACTTTGTCAAAACTCAAGACTTCAGAATCCACCATATCCTTTATTCTGATATTTTTTAATCGCTCTGTATTTTCCTGAATATGTGGAGGGCTCTAACATCACCTTGACTGCATTGAGACGCAGCCGTCTGGCTCTGGCTCAGGAAGTGCATTGCGAGCTGCTGTATGGGTCCGGTGAGACTTTCCAGCCCCGGGACAGAGGGGGGCATAATTAAGGGCCCCGTATGATCCCCGTCTGGTTCCCGGAGCACCCCCTCCAGGATCAGCTCCACACGGTCCACCTCCAGCCCCCATGGCTTCGTCATCTCATTCATGTCCATCTGCATCATTCACACAAGCAAAAAAGATTAATCTTGGGGGAAAGAAATCACGGAATTCAGAAAACAAAATGTAATATTTCTCACCCCGAGATGTTCCCCTAGTTTGATTCTCTCTGTCTGTATCTCCCTCAGGGTCTTTTTGCTCATGTTCTGCATCATGGCGTTGTGTGCGGTGAGACGGGTGGATGCGTTCAGATCCTGCACGGCCACCACTGACATCACCGGACTCCAGATCCGGAACTGGATATCCGCTCCAACTGACACCAGACCACCGTCTTTGGTGGTTACCTTTTGGCAGAAAAATTGTGGGAATGTCGAAACACTTGGTATACAAATCTGAGTTTTTAAAAAGTACTGTTATTTCATTGCACCTTGCATGGTGGGACGTTAAAGGCTCTGGTCCGCAGGTCAACTTTCTGCCACTGATCAATCAAGGGCAGAACCAGAACCACTCCTGGACCTTTAGGAGGACGGATCCGACCCAGGCGAAAAACAACTATCCTCTCATAGTTTGGTACAACCTAAAAATAATACTGTTCATTTAATAAGTGCTTAATAAAGAAGACTAAAACTCTGATAATAATGTGCTTCAATAGAACTGACCTTTAGGACAAACCATCCAGATATGGGAAAAGTTATGAAAGTAACTAGGAAAACCAGGAACGTAACGATCAGGTTGCAAATCCAGGACAACAATCCTTGAGATTTATCTGAAATAAGAATTATATATAAGTTATATATAATATGTAATAATTATATTTAATCATTAGTGCTGTCAAATCGATTATTACTGATTAATCACATTTAACATAAGTTTGTGTGTATATATATATGACATATATATATATACATATGTATATGTTAGATGAGATTAATCGATTTGACAGCACACATACATATAGTATTATATATTTACAAACTCCTATATGCGATTAATCATGCTTAATTGATAACAGCACTAATCATAATTTGTTATTGTATAATAAATAGGATAACGTTATATATATATATATATATATATATATATATATATATATATATATGCTACATGCAGACAGTGTAACTATCAAAATAATATTGACTACCGGTATTTGCACCGTAGTAAATATAGAGTGAATACCTGTGAAGTCGTTTTTCGATACTTTAGGCACATAATCAAATGAATGTCCTCTCTGGTCATGATTGTGAGTGAATTCAGCATGAGATGAAAACAATCCAGGAGTGTCACTGTACAAATGTTCTCTCTGCGACAGACACTGAAACTCATAACCCGGAGATTTTCCGAACATTGTCATGCCGTGTCAGAATAAATCTCGCTCCCTCCGTGATGACAATGATTGATTATTATTGTTAAAAAAAAAGTTTTTTTTAAGCTCAGTGCATGGATGGACAGTCAAAACAAGAAGCACTTCCGCGTTTTGCGACGTCTAAAATGACGTCATGTGCTGAGGGGCAATGCAACAGCGCCCTCTATAGTAACGGGAGTTATATCAAAGTGATATGCATCATATTTGGAGAGGTATGATCTTTTTTTATTATTCGTATGGAAATGTCATTATTTTCAATATCAATTATAGTGTATCCCCTTTTTTCCTAACGAGCATACTGCGTTTAAGATTATGGAAGGCAGTTTGACTGAATGAGCTGAAAAAATCCCTTCACGTTCTCATATTCAGAGACTTCAAG
The DNA here is from genome assembly GCA_029959095.1 of Rhinichthys osculus. Classification (NCBI taxonomy): domain Eukaryota; kingdom Metazoa; phylum Chordata; class Actinopteri; order Cypriniformes; family Leuciscidae; genus Rhinichthys; species Rhinichthys osculus. The sequence continues at coordinate 12,449 of JARWKJ010000294.1, forward strand.
AGAAAGTTTGGTATTTTGAGACGTGCTATTACAAGAATATGGAAAGACTCTTTCCGAATCCGAAAGAGCTGGTTTCAGTCGCTGCATTCTTTTCCTCCTGATTATTTTCTTGTGAGTGCTTTTTGGCAGATTGATTAGGCTACCATTTGTATAACCGCAGTTTTACTACAAATAGGCTTATTTTTATTCGTGGTCTGTGGTTGGTTGCCTAGTAATTTGTTACTGTAATGCGTTTACACTTTTAAATGTTCTTTTAATTTTCGAGGGTCGACCGTCGACGTGTGAGAATAATATCATCACATGCTTAATATTGCATTCATAGAGTGAACCTTTCGCTGGCTGATTACAGTTTAAAGTCACTTCCATAAATCGGGCAAAGCCAACCCCAAAAATGAGCAACACTCAGAGAGCAATAGATAGATAGATAGATAGATAGATAGATAGATAGATAGATAGATAGATAGATAGATAGATAGATAGATAGATAGATAGATAGATAGATAGATAGATTGATTGATTGATTGATTGATTGATTGATTGATAGATTGATTGATTCCAGGTTTCAAGAAATAAAAAAATCAAGAAGATCATTAATACATTTTATTTAGGCTATAAGTCCTACAAATATGAGACACATCTTCAAACTTTTACCAATTAACAATTTATTTCACACTTTAATTTCAAACTGATCATCGAACATATTCTAAATAATCTTGAATTATAATGGCCTTGGAAGGCAATTTGCATTATATACATAACCAGGCTGTGTCACATAATTAAGATGCATAGACTTATTAGCATTATTATGAGTATAAAAGCTACAGTAACACAGATAAAAAGAGACATACAATAAAACATAATGAGAACCAATAAGCAACCTATGCAAAATAATAAATACATTTGTTTTTTGTTTTTGTTTTGTATTCAGGCAGATTCATTGGCATAGTACTGTAACTAGCATGACAGTAAAGCAAAGCACCTGAAGGATTTTGTTCCTCTACAAACTGTCTTTCAGAAAGGCTCCTCAGTTTTTGAACATGTCACACAGCAGTTTCTCCATGGGCGTGTTCCCGATGGTTCTTTGGAAGAAAAGGTGCTCGATTCTTTCTGAACTCACAAAGTGAAGGGATGGAAGGAGAAGTAATAGTCTGCCGAACCTTAAGACAGAGAGATTCATAAAAATAATTTGTGTTAGTTGTGTCTTCTCTAAAAAAAAACGTCTTTATGCAAATGTGTGTGTGTGTGTGTGTGTGTATTTGCTCACCTGGCGACTTGACTGGGGTAAAGTGTGTGGATATGTTGAGCTAGCAGCACTTGGGACTGATCTTGTAGATTCTCCACCTGTTCTGGGTCTTTAAGTCCTCGTGTTTCTGTTACAGAATGTATGGATTAGCAGAACGCAGAACACCAACGTAGTTTTTGTAATGTTTGCTATCATTGCCCCCTTGTGGCAAGAAGAGGGAAAAACCTACCTGGTTTAAACAAAACAATTGCTTTCAAGCATGCAAACTCAGTTGGATCCACTTGCAGGGGCTTGAAGCGGCTAAACACTTCTTGAAGGACCCTCAGGTCGGAGGAGGAGGGGCTTCCCTTGCCCTGTCCTGGGGGTGAGAGGTCAGGTAGGGACAGCAGGGGGCAGTTGTCCAGAGGTAGCGACCACTGAATTGCACAAAGTAGAAACAGCTCACTCCATGCTTCCTCAAGTAGAATCACCTAAAATCACAAAAATGGTGGGTTAAAACTTGCAGTTATTGATAGTGAGAGATTGTTGGGGTGATTATTTAACAATATTTGTTATTTTGATTGGCATTGGCAGATAATTGTACCTGCCGATTAATATACCGTGTGTCTGAAAATAGTTTTGTCGGCAAGAAACAGTAAGGAGAGAGACAATAGTGCACCTGACTCTCACCTGGTCTCTGAAAGGTAGATGGGAAAACACTGGCAAATTCTTGGCCCATTTAACAGACATGAAGAGTAGGCGGGCTGAAGTCTCATATACACTCTCAGGGCCGCGCGAGGGGTAGAGAGCACTGCCGTACTCCGGAGAACTCCTTTCAGGTTCATTACTGGTCACGTCAATGTTTTCATCCACTGTAAATACAGTTACATACAAAATTTTGAACTGATAAAATGTGGATAAAAAGTTATAAGCCTGTTGAAAAGGTCAGCTTAGACCAACATAAACTTTTCCTGCTGGTCCAGGCTGATTTACGCTACAGTATTTAGGGTTGGTCTAGCTGGTAGACCTGCATAGCCGTGTCCAAAACATAAGGCAGTACTGTCTCACTACCTAGTCAGTCAATGACTTAACATGTATCATTTTGTATATAAGGTACCTTGTACATTGGCTTTTTTTTTTTTATACCTTTAGAGGTACAACAGTTTGTCACACTGGGGGAGTGTCCATAAAGAGACACCTTTGTACCTTATATACCCTAAAAGTGGCATAGTAGTACCTTAGTACTAGTAATATGTACCCTTAAGTTACTACTATAAACCTTTTAGGGGCAAATAAAGTACAAAATTGTCCCTTTAAGGGTGCTGCCTCAGTGACAAGCTGGCCCCTAAAGGTACCATTTTTGCACATTTTTCTGATAGTGTAAGGAGGTTTCAAACTGCCTTCCAAAGCACCATAAAGATCTAGAACAAAATCAAAGTTCAAAGTGAGCTTTACTTTAAGTGAGTTTTACTTTGTTGCCATCCTATTTCTGAACTTTCGGACATGGTGCTCATTAACAAAACATAGCTAGTGATGCTGGTTGACCAAGGTGGTCTCATTCCTTACCATCCTCTGGTTCTAGCTTGGCGCAGGTCTCGGCCGTCATCAGACTGGCCATGAAGCGATGTCCGTTCTTGGGGCTGTTGGAGTGGTGGATGGCATCTGTGGAGCTGATGCTGGAGCTGATGGAGGAGCCCAGCAGTGGGCGGTTGATCACAGAGCAAGTGGATGAGGAAGTGGGCTCCAAGGTGGTGGCGAGGTGCTCCTTGTCTTTGTCCACATCCAGTGAGTCTAACCTGACTTGAGCGGTGCTGCGGGGCTGACGCTCATTCTGAACAGCTGACAGGAGATGGATGGAAAGGTTTAGAAAGCGGAGACAATAGAGGAAGAAGTCGAAAAGAAGAGGACACCTTTAAAAGTTGACTCACCATCCTTGTTCATGCCAGCTTGAAGGCATTTCTTTAAGCGACAAGCCTGGCACTGATTCCGATGGGCTTTATCCACAGGACACATGCCTGTACCAGCTTGACATCTGTAAAGTTCAATATCAGTTTCTTAGTATATGTTATTGCACTGGTTTTAAAGAACATTCTACCTTCAATCTTCTCTGCTCCCAACTTTGAATATGTAAGGTGCTTTCTCACCTGTAGATGAGTCTGCGCCTCACACTGCGCTTGAAAAAGCCACTGCAACCATTGCAAGCATATATCCCGTAGTGTTTCCCACTGCTGGTGTCCGAACACACTTTACAAAGAAGTCCCGAGTTCAGGATCTTGCCAGGAGCGGGGCTTTTACCTGGGAAATCAAGGAAACAACTATTTGTTATTCCATGTCGCAATCACTTATTCCCAATCCAATCATTAGGAAAAAGTAATCACTAGACAGTCTTTTCTTGGTGTTTCAACTGCTATTTCATACTTGTTGAGGTATAGGGCAAAGTGTCCAGATTTTGTCTACATAAACGTTGCTTTAAGAATATAGTGTTTTAGGACTTTCGGTGAAATATTAAAACGGTGAAATTCCAGAATACCAAAAGTTTGAAAGTTTATTGATTGCAAGAGTCTTTGCCACTTTTCACATGTCCACTTCAAGCTACTGCAAATTGAAGAAGCAGTTACTCACCCTCTTGACTGTCATCTGAGTTGCTCCTGGAAGACTCTGATGGTGATACAAATTGTACCATCGACATTTCTGACATTGGATCCTCCATTCAATGTACTGTAGAAGTTCACACAAGCTGTTCCTGAAGTGTACCCTCAGAAGGATCTGGCTTTTGAGGTCAAAATATCTTTCCCAGGTGGATTAATTGGAATCCTAGAGGGTCCTTAAAAAAAGATCCGTCCAGCCTTGAGACTGTTAGATGTTTCTTCAAGTTCGTTCAAGGACTCTATCCTGGTCCGTTCTTTATTCTGAGTATCTCTGTCCTGTAGAACTTCGTGTCTGTTGCTTTTGTAAAGTGCAGTTTGGTCTGTCACCTCCTCCTGGTGAGTCTAGCGATGCCGGACAGTGAGTGACTCTGAGGCTACCGTGGGCTCCCTAAAGGAAGACAAAGGGATTAGCAGCAAGCGCTGTGTAAGCAAGTGCCTATTTGTCATCCTCTTAATCTTTACTGTCCATCTAGGGGTGGATCAATCAGTCACACTCAGTATTAGCTCCATGCACAACAAGTGTGGATAGAAACGAATAAACAAAAGGATTGGGGTTGAGTCATAACTCTCCATCTAGCTCTCTCACATGCTCTCATCTCTTCTCTTTTGAGGTTTTCCCTCAAAATTCATGAATGAAGACTTTGTTAGCATCACACCAAAACTTTCAGTGGTTAGCTATTAATTTAAAAAAAAAATATGTGGGGATTTGGCTATCAGTGGTTTGTAAGTTTCAGGAATCAATATTGATTTCATGGGTCAACACCTGTTTTTGTTATGATCGGTGATCCAAATACACATTGACATTTTTAACTACACATGACATGAGATATGAAGAAATGCTAATGTCTATCTATTCTGTACCTACAAATTTTGATGTGTAACTACAAATGCTCTTTCTTTTCATTTTATTTTAAATGAATCATACTTCTTATGTATAGTGCACAGACTGTAGGGAGCATCTGCTAGGGGATTCTTCCCTAAAGTTTTATGGTATTTCATCATTGTTTAATCCTCAACTGTCCACCATTAACGATGAGGCAATGCTAATCTTTATTGGCTCGAGTTAGTCAGGATTTAAATCTTGTTTTTACTAAAAAAAAAAAAAAAAAGATGTCCAACAATGATTGACTGTGGCATGTTTGTGTGTGTCCTTATAACTGAAATTCAAATTACATTTTTATGATGTCATGATGTTTATAAAATGTTTGTTCAACATCAATATTTTAGGTTAACATTTACATGAATTTATTAAGGAAAGTATGTTTTTGGTGCTCACTTTTTTTTCATTACATTTGAACTTTCTTAAATAATCATGGTGTAACAATATTTCAAATCAAAATTTCAAAATTGTCCATTTCAAAAGATGCAATAAAAAATAAAATATTACTGGAGTATATATTATATGTTTCTACGCACACTTGAACCTTAATTTTTTTTGTTCATATTTGTATTATTTATTTATGCCGTTTTTTTATTTAAAGTTTTTTGCATACTTACAACATTGATATGAACTTATGATTTACTCAACTGATGTCAACTGTTAAATAATAATGTTTAATTTACATAAACAATAAATATGTTTGAAACATTTTAAGAAAAATAAATTTAATAAGATATGTTTTATGCATGTATTTTTATACATATTTTACATTAAATATTATTATAACATAAATACACACATGCATAGTATCTTATGAAAATATTTAGTTTTACATGCCGTATAGCATGTCACACTGCAGAAAACTGTCCCTTCTCTCTTCATGAGTCTTACAGTATTTACACTATGAACCAAATTGTCTTTTTATGACCAAACAGCTACTCTCAGATCAACAAATGTTAACTCTCTCTAACTTTCAGAGCACAAACGCATCACCTCAGCAGAAGTCCTGTCTGCTCCTGTACCCCCGCTAGTATCCGCTAGCACCCACTTCAAATCAGCTAAGCGGCTTAGCCTACCATAAAACGTGTTCTCTCAAGATAACAAAGACCTCAAATGAAAAGAGGGGGAGCAGGGAAAGAAAACAATTAGCCGCTTGTGAGGCTGTGGGAGCCGCGCGGGCCCCGACAACGACACCGGTGCCATATGGTGGCTGCTCTCTGGATCCAGCTCTGCCTAATTAGTGACCCCTGTGTGATTTACTGGTAATTAGAGGGCTGAAGTCAGTGATTTGCTTTTTTCTTTTGATTTGTGTATCTATCTTATTAAAGTCTTAAGCAGTGCAAGGTCACACACAAAAGCCAGACAGCAGCACATGCCATCTTAAACCCATCTCCCCACCACGGCGAAGGGTCTGTCATTGGAGCCACAAGCACAACAGGTGGTCAAATTGCTCATAAACATGTAACCACAATCAAGTGACCTTTTAATTGCCTACAGGACTGTTGACACAAAACAAGTTTAACACGCCTTATCTTGACTCGGTTGATGTAACTCTTTTCTAATTGGTTTGTTTAAACTCAAAAGATGAATAAGCAGCAGACAGAGTGTAGTGTAGTCTGATGAGGAGATGATCTCTGTGAACCAAGAATCCTCCTTAATACTCCGTTGGCATTAAACTGGTGTCTTAGTCCCACTGACAGAGCCCTCTCTGTTGACCTAAACGACTGTGTAAAAAGATTACCGCTCCTCGATTAGGTTGGGGTCTTCTTGGGGAGCAGACGGAGCCATTTGAACTCTGAACGGGAGACTTTAAATTTGTTCTGTCTCACAAAGGTCTTGAAACGTAGACCGAAGTGAACAACAATCTCACACCTTTTTGGACGCATGTGTAATTTGTGATTTACTGCGATATTTGGCGTCAATTAGGTGTGTTTAGCAGGTGTGGGTTGTTGCGATTACAGAGCGAAACAGTAACTGCCATGGAAGTGATTCAGCTGAATGAAATGACATGGTTGCCAAAATTTTGCAATAAATTATAACACTGACACAATATATTTTTCTTCCATTTGTTCAAATATAATATAAGTGAAAATGTATGTGTTCGATCCTATATAAACATCATTCTTATTTAGGCTAATGATTGTTGGGAAGGAACAACCAATCAGATCAGTGGTTACTACAATACATCAGTCACTCTCAGTTGCTGATGAGCCGATCGATCGCACTACCGCATGGGTTCTCCAGTTCTCCGTATGGACTGAACAACTTTTGCATGGTTGAAGTGGATATGTTTAAGTTGTGCGTCTATGATAACATGTAAGTCCTTTAATGAGTGTTTTCTATTGAATATCTTATACAATGAATAATTAATAAGACAACATGAGTTTGTTAGACCGTGAAGTGACCGCTATCCTAGCATCTAGCCTAAGATGTTCAGTTACTATGTAGGCTATACTGTATATTTAAAATACACTTAAGTTCAGCATAATAATGATCATTGAATGATGTTTCCTGTATGTATAAATGTATGTGTAGGCCTAAAGATTTGTTCTGTAATAATTATATATCGTTGTAAGCTGGATTGTATGATGAATCAGCAAAGATTCAAAAGAATTTCATGTTTATAATGGACAGACATCAAGATAAATGCAGGTTATTGTTAATAATGATGGAAGTGTTTGATATTGGCTAATTATTGTTAACGGTTTTAGACCACACAAACATACACCTGTTTGTACTGTTACCTCACATATCATTTCTGAGAAGATATTTCCAAGCAAAGCCCTGTGGTCTGACTGTGCTGTTCATTTGTGTTGATTATTCATGCTGGACTTAATTAAAAACTGTTACTTCTGATTCCTGCCTTGTTCTGACAGACACATCAGTGCGAGCACAGTGACCCTGAACCAGTGCAATAAGTAAACTCAGTTACCAAATCTGGTCCTTCGAGCTGGATGATTGTGCTTACACTGGACCTGAATGAATGAATGAATATCAGTCTCAAGGTGCACGTCCGATACATTGAGTCTGCCATCCAGCCTACTTGGAAGAATTTGAAGTTCAGTACCCAAATCTAAACTAGAGCTTCTGTGGCAGCACAGCAGTCACATGGGCGAGAAGATTACCAGCACAGCGATAGAAGGATGGCACACTGGCCACTATAGTACAGATGATGGACCTGGCAGACGAACACCTGATTTGTTGGATGCAAGAGTCCCAGAAATAGAGCCCTGGTATCTCATAAAATATCAGTCGAGTGAGAGAGATGAGTTTTCTCCACATTGGAGACCTATTCCATACCTCGGGATTCCAGTGAAAGATTGCATGACCTTGAAAGAGAGAACAGCCAGCTCCATCAATCACAGCAAACAATGAAGGAGGAAATCAGACAACTGGAGATCGAGAAAGGTATAGAGATACTAATGAGAAACCAGCCAAGTTCAGCTTCTCCACTTCCTAAGCAACAGCCCTTAACACCTCCATTAGCCTCACCTAGAACTGTCTACAGAGAATCAGAGAAATATGTTCCAAAACCAGCCCCTCGAGTCCGTCCAATACCAGCCCCATGCAGACTTCCTACCTCACAGAGTAAAGAACATATTAATGCTACAGATATTGAGACTCACATTTCTCCATCCCCAGCCCAGAGTCATTACCCAGACAGCTTTACTAGTAACTCGTGTTCCTTCAAACACTCTTGAACCCTTCAGAAACCAACAGGTCTTATGGCAGGTGAAGACGGAAACTCTTTTAACTTCTACTCCACTGCCAACCATATCTGATTTCATCCATCGAGACCCAGGTGAATTTGTCTGCTTTAGGTTAGCTTTGTGTAACTTGTTGCCAGAAGATGCAACTAAATTGTTCAAATATCAGGTGCAAGTTGATCACTTGAAATTAATGGAGGCACGCCTGCTAGCAGACTCGTTCCTAAACTTACCCCATATTCAGACATAATGGTGGCGTTGAGATATGGGTGTCCTCATCAACTGGCTCTAAACAAGATATCAGCTGTTATAGACTCCCCTGATATTCAGCCTGGTGACACAGTGAGCTTTGAGCACTTTGCTCAGAACGAGTCCTTTTGAAGGTGATTAGAGTAGTCCTGCAGCAAACTGGTTAGAGTTTGGCCACCTGTGCGATGCTTGATGATGGAGCACACCATCCTCCTGTCATCAGCAGCCTAAATGCTAGGACTCACAGGAAAGGCAGAGGTCTTAACCAACAGGCACGATCTTACTACACTCAAAGGTACATCAGTGTCCTTCAGAATTTCAACACCCTCTCAGCCATACAAGCTAAAAAATCCAGAATGTATTCACGGCTGAACCCTTAAACATTGCAGAGTACATGTATTCTGTGGCAACCTTACAGCAGAAATACAGGCCTCCCACTCCAGCCCATTCATAAGGCTCATCCATTGCTTATTTTTTTAAACAAAACTACTGAATTCTACTGGGATTTTTTTTTAAATTGCAGGTATATATTTGTTAAGGCAAAATGTTAAGACATTAAGGCGAACAGAAAGACTGTTTTGTCCATCTAATTCCTCTGGTGAAGGGTTGTGGCCAAATTTGCGAAGTCTGAATTAAAAGCCTCAGCTTCTCTCTCCTCCTGTCTGAGTTGTGCCTCATTAGGCCAGCTCCTCTTGTCTCATCATCATTTCTTTTTTTATTTCTTCTCTTCTCCACTCTTCTTCCATCTATTGCTGTGTTATGTCACTCATACACTACAAAAACTCCCTTGATGTCTCTGTAGAAGGTCACAAAAATAAGCAGCACATCTAGGATGTTTTCTAAATTCAGGTATAAATTGTGATATTGGTCTCTTAAGTACACAGACAGTATGCCCAACTGTAAAGTTTGTTTCATTTATTTAGCAGGTAAATTACACTCCAAAATACCTGGTCTGGTCCTTTGTGGAATGTAATGTGATCTCCCTCTGATTACTGTTACGTCTTGAGTACCGGTGTGTATTTTATTATGTCTTCATTTCTGCAGACACTGTCAAAATATTCATTCTCTTCTGCCAAAATGTTTAGAAGAGCCCTGGTATCTTCCACAGACCAGTACTGGCGATCCTCCATTTTCAGTTTAATTTGAGTTGTAAAACAGCAAAATGCTCATCTTGCCACAGACCCTCTTACCTGACTCAGATAAACTCCTCCATCCACCTTGACCACGCCTTAAGCCCCAATTGGCCTGCTTAGGACCAAGGTATTCGGCGGGCCAAGAACCCCTGGCCATTTGCCCAGAGGAAGCCCCGACAAAGCACGCTTAAGCCCCAGAAGTAAAAGTGGATACGCGACTGGCCCTGGCACGCAATAGCACTCTCGCTTTTGGTCCGACAGTGGTAACACAACTAGTGGCACATTTGACATGCTTAAGGACAGTGGTAAGCTCTTCAAGCAAATTCCACTGGTCAGGTTTTAAGTCAAGATAGCATTTGCCTACATGTGGGATGGCGTGAACATGCCACCTTTGCTCAATCACTCGTCTAATGATGTAGTAGTTGTACATTGTACTTGCGCCCTGAACAAGTTTGTTCTCAGATAATCCCATTTGTTTTTCTTTCAGCTTGCTGCTGGCTAGTTCACTCTTTTTTTATGTTCAGCAAGACATCTTGCAGCTTTACAGCTCTTTCAATGGCTTTACTCTTTAATGCAGAAGCAATCACCATGTGTGGCCAGTGCAGCGGATACTGGACCATCCAAGCTTCTTCTCTAGTATGTTTGCTGCAGCCACAATATTAGGGAATATTGGGGAACTATATTATACATTAGGGAGTTTCATACTTTGCCTCTACATCCTCCAACTATTCTGCGATGTTCATAGCTGTATGTCTGTCTCCAAATGGCATGGTAGTGAGGCAGAAAGACATCATCATCTACTCATCTCCTACATAATGGTATGTAATGCCAAGGTAGGCTTCAGTGGCTACACCTGTCTCAGTATTGTTGATGTCACTCTTTACCTTTTGGAATATCTCCTGATACTTTCTCTCCATCAATTTAGTAAAATGTGGTTTTGAGGGAAGTGTGTATCCTGGGTTGAGGACACTGATCATGCTTTTAAAACCTTGGTCTTCAACCATTGACATGTCAGTGACCAGCATTTTGAGGATGGCATCAGTTACAACAACTCACTTTAGTGCGCGGTTTCTTTCTGAAATAAAAAAAAGATAATAATATAAACAGTATTTATGCATCACACTGCCTGGCCAAAAGTCGCTGCTTGGATTTAAATAGGCAAATGCTTAAGAGTCTATAATTGGATCATTATTACAGGGATTATGTTTCTAGCATGCTATATGTTTGCCAACGGGCGGGGGTGGGTGGGGGGGGGGGGGGGTGGGGGATGAAAAATAAAGCACTGAAAAATAAAGCACTGATAATTAAACTACGTTTAAATTAATAATTATGTATTTATGCAATATTTATACCGTTTGGTGGATGCACGCAAAGTTTGCAAGTTACAACCTTCTTCACGGAATTTAATATACAATGCTCCCATAGAGGACTTGGGTCGCATACATTTTTCCACTGTTACTTTGCCTGTCCGCCATTCTTCCGATGTGCATTTGTCGTGACGTGTGCATGCAAACTAATCGATAATAAGATTAGTTGACAAAGATTTGTAAGATAGATTATTATTGATTTTATTGATTAGTTGTTGCAGCCCTAGAGCTGTGGTCATGTCAAGTGACACCCAGGAATCAACTCTAGGATTGAAATGACACTGTCAATTGGATACATTCGGTTACAAACCCCACCACGTAAAGCCAGAACAATGTACTCTGTGTCATATCTATAGAGTATTGGCAACTCAGTATGATCCCCATGGCTTTATCCTTCTATTCACCACACGGCCTAAATTGTTTCTCCTGAGACTGTGGGATAAGCAGGGGGAATGGGATGATCCTAATTTGCCTGAGGGTCTCCTGAAATCCTGGAATAACTGGGAAAAAGAACTCCCTAACCTGACCACCATTGCCCTGCCTCGTTGTCTTGTGACATCAAATACAGACCAGTCTAAGGTTACCAGACAGATCCAAATATTCTGTAACGCTTCTGAGAAGATATATGGGTCCGTCACCTATCTACACATAGAAAATCCACAAGGCCAAGTCCGGCTTGCCTTCATTATGGCGAAATCCCTAGTTGCCCCTAAGTGATGACAAACCATTCCCCAACTGGAATTATGTGCAGCTTTGAATGGTGCTTGGCTGGCCAAACCACTTGAAACTGAAATCAGTAAAGTGGTCATGTAAAAATACTCCACAACTGTCCTGGCAT
>JARWKJ010000295.1:0-24372 GCA_029959095.1 Rhinichthys osculus
CGATCGAGTAGGCTTTTGCATGCAATACGCAAGGAACTGTTTACACCTGGCCACTTCATGCTTTTTCTGTGATCGTATAGCTATCCGATCGTGAAAAGACCAGGTGTAAATTCCCTTCGAAACGCATTCGAGACGGATTTGAATCCGGTCGCTCAAACCACTTCAGGAGGAGGTCTTGGCCGCATTCCAGACGACACTGGACAAGTGTAAATGCATCTGGTTGTTGAAACCACATATGTCAATTTTACTCCTCTAAAAATGCTAAAAAAAAATAAACGTGTGAGAGCGTGTTATAGGCTATATGTCATAGTCAGATATGACGACGCTTCTGCAACAACACGCATCACCGCAGATGAGCATCTATCAAGCCAACGCACAAACTCAGTGGCGTAACGAGCCAACACCGGGCCCTTATGCAGGATTATCAAGGCGGGCCCCCTACTACAACACGTGATGACGCAATGTCCACGATCGAGTAGGCTTTTGCATGCAATACGCAAGGAACTGTTTACACCTGGCCACTTCATGCTTTTTCTGTGATCGTATAGCTATCCGATCGTGAAAAGACCAGGTGTAAATTCCCTTCGAAACGCATTCGAGACGGATTTGAATCCGGTCGCTCAAACCACTTCAGGAGGAGGTCTTGGCCGCATTCCAGACGACACTGGACAAGTGTAAATGCATCTGGTTGTTGAAACCACATATGTCAATTTTACTCCTCTAAAAATGCTAAAAAAAATAAACGTGTGAGAGCGTGTTATAGGCTATATGTCATAGTCAGATATGACGACGCTTTGCAACAACACGCATCACCGCAGATGAGCATCTATTCATCAAGCCAACGCACAAACTCAGTGGCGTAACGAGCCAACACCGGGCCCTTATGCAGGATTATCAAGGCGGGCCCCCTACTACAACACGTGATGACGCAATGTCCACGATCGAGTAGGCTTTTGCATGCAATACGCAAGGAACTGTTTACACCTGGCCACTTCATGCTTTTTCTGTGATCGTATAGCTATCCGATCGTGAAAAGACCAGGTGTAAATTCCCTTCGAAACGCATTCGAGACGGATTTGAATCCGGTCGCTCAAACCACTTCAGGAGGAGGTCTTGGCCGCATTCCAGACGACACTGGACAAGTGTAAATGCATCTGGTTGTTGAAACCACATATGTCAATTTTACTCCTCTAAAAATGCTAAAAAAAATAAACGTGTGAGAGCGTGTTATAGGCTATATGTCATAGTCAGATATGACGACGCTTCTGCAACAACACGCATCACCGCAGATGAGCATCTATTCATCAAGCCAACGCACAAACTATCGCAAATCAAAGTGAAAGTAAGTCGCAGACGCTCGCTTAACACACAATCATCTTCATTAAAAGTAAAGAAACGAAATGATCTTACCAGTACTGTTGCCGCTCTCTCTAATTGCGGTCTTCGATTTAGAAATTTTAGCTGATGATCAATAAAATGCAGCTTATCTGTTGCTTTCGGTGACGTGAACTCAATTAAATCTGCATATAGCGCGGAAATTGAAGATCGGATTTATATCTGTTTTGCAAAAACACATTTATGTGACCAGCTGTAAATGGAATCGTTTTGATAAATCAGTAGCTATCCGATCTGAGAAAACGCATGAAGTGGCGCGCGCGTGTAACGTTAAACAGCCGACCCGGGGATTCCCCAGTCCCAGCTCAAAACAAATGACACCAAAATCCATGATTGTTCGTTTCACACATGTATTTAATGATCTGTAAAATATGTTGTTGTCATTATTTATTTAAAACAAAATCGTGATAAAGTAAAATGCGATCAAACTAAAAGTAGTAATATGCGATAGGGGCCCCGGCTGTCAATCAATATCTTCCAGTCAAGCGGGCCCCTGATTGGTCCGGGCCCGTAAGCAACCGCGTACCCTGCTTACCGATAGTTACGCCACTGGTTTAGACCACGATATGATCCAACCATGAGTGTGCTGTGAGTTCCGACAAAGGAGAACAAGCGCTTCGCTCGTGAAAACTTGGCAGCGGACGCGAGGACGTTAGGTGCACCGGTGCGACCTTGGAAAAAATTTAGTTGCACCCTTACAAATTTTGGTCGCATATGCGACCAAATTGGTCGCACTCTAGAGCCCTGCTATGTAACTTCGGGTTTCGGGTAGTAACCCGAGCACAAAAAGAACTACAAAACTCGACTGCTTTACGGCATGCATACGTCACTTCCCCCACCACTTCCTCAAATTGTCTATGGCAATTGCAGACATCCAAGTCTATAGCGTCTCCCTGATGCCCGCAAATTAGTTAAAATCTGCCGGAATCTAGAGCGCGCATGCGAGACAGAACATACTGTGCGCATAACATACATAGCGCAAGCACGGCAGAGAGGGAGAGAGCGAGAGACCTTGCGAGTGTGCCTCACGAAAGCTAGTCAACCCGCCACCCCCCCGTCAACAATCCAGTCACCAAGATACACCTCCCTGAAATGACTTCTTGCAGGTCGGGATGACTGCCATTGTTGATTCCAAAGCCGGTGCTGGATAAACAGCGAGCGTGCACGTGCGACAGTAGGCTGCGGTAGGCTAAATTATTTACGACAGCGGTAATGGACAATTCCGCTTCCAACCTGTAGGGCGACCGCTGAGGAAAAGTTCCTTGGTGTTGCTTTAATATGTTTTTGGATTCTGGAATAAAGAGCCACGAATTAATTTGGAAGCATATAATTAGAACTGGTCTAATGGCCTTGATTGTTACTTTGTGTGCTCAATATGTTATTAAGGACAATAAAAAGGGCTTGTTATCTAATATTTATTAATTTATTTGTTTGTTTGTTTTCTTGTACAAGACAGTTTAAACTGACACAAACTGTCCGATCTGGATTTTCCCGCTTGTCTTTGTGAGCAATTGGTCTAAGTTCGCTGTATCCTCTCTCCTCCATGGCCATCAAATATATAATATATGTATGAATGAATGACAGCTTTGTTTTTTTCAGCAGCAGTGTGCTTTTTCTGCCTGTGACCTTGTTGTGTAGTATTTTCTAGTCACCACTAGAGGGCAGACTCCGTTTCCCTATAACACTACTGGATGGAAGTTAAGCACAGAGAACGCCATAATGACTTCTGTGTATTTTCTGTTAAAACTGTTCCCTTTAGCGAGTCAGAAAGCCATCTTTGAAGTGCACGTACTGTGGAGTAGAAGGAGCAGTGTTGTGGACTTGATCTGTGTAAAAAGAAAGTGGCTGCATTACTAACTAGAAGTCGAAATGTACCCAGGTCATTGTGACAAACTAATAGACGATTGAGGGGCTGTCAATCATGCGAATAAACTCCTGCTTAACACCAACTGAATGCCAAAGTGCAGTTGCACAGATTTTCAGAGCGTTTCAAACAGCATGAATTATACATTCGCAGTGGATTTTCACCTGCTGGAAAGTATGGGTTCAGCTTCTGTGACGTTTAATTTATTTAATTATTGATTATAGACTGCTCATTTGTTTACAGGTAGGCTACTAACTATCGACCTATAAGATGTATTATAATTAGTTATTACTTATGTTAATATATATGTGCGTGTGTATATATATAAAACAATAATTCATTACTAATTATAATACACCTATTTAAGAATACACACACAGATACCAAAAAAAAAGTCGCTGTTTGGATTTAAATAGGCAAGTACTTAAGAGTCTGTGATTAGATCATCATTGCAGTGATTATTATGTTTCTGGCATGGGATATATATACACACATACACACGTATGAATGATACATTTATGGCCTTTTCTGTGATTGGCCAGTTTGTTGTGATTGTTGAAGTTATTTACTGAATTGAATAATTACTTTAATATGTAAAGGTGTTAATTGTAATCTTACACTGCAAAATAATAATTTACAAAGGATTAAATTCATCACAATTATTTAATTGAATGAAGCACACAAAAATGTATGACAAAGCCCTAAAACAGACAATTAATCTGCATTTAATCACAATTATTTTTCAGACAATTAATCGTCATTTCATGATCGTGACAGCCCAACCTGTGTGCCATATTCGAGTCTGTGAGGTGCTAATAAAAATATTACTGTTACTGTATATATGGTAATATATCACATTGGAGTTGTGATTGGGGTATGACATCGTATATAGGCTACTATGACACATCACATGTTTTTGTGTTCAGATTGTATTGCCTGTGCTCAACTCGGCTGTTGTATTTGGCTGTCTGTTGCTTTCTCATTTACAGACTATATGCGGGACGGGTGTGCTAGAAGCATACATTTTCCTCTCCCAGGCCAGACCCTATGCAGACAGGCCGTTAAAAGCACACATTGATCCAGAGCTCTGCTGCAGTATAGGCCACATATTCAGATTGAGAGAACTGTGTTTGCCTTTACATCAGAATTTATGTCCTAGCCTCTAGAAGTGTATGTTGACCAGTGTATGTGTGAGTGTGTCTTTGCATGGATACATTTGATTGTTTCTCTTTGAAGCATGTGTTACCCTTGTTTATGTAAAGTGTGTTAGTGACTTGTGAGCTAATTTGTCTTGTCCCGCTGTCGCTCTCTCTCTCTCTCTCTCTTGTCTTTTTCGGTTTCTCTTTCCTGAAGGAAGGAGGTTATCCTTAAACTTATTAGTGCAGGTGCAGTGCATTGAAAATCCATTCAGTGCTGCTGTCACAGCAATTCTGTTCCATTGAATTAAGTGGGGTCAATCCAGCAAATCAAAAAGATTACACTGGGCTCTATAAAGAGCAGGATGACACAAACATACTCAAACATGCAAACACTAAACACTCTCAAATACACTGACAGACGAAAGTGAATAATGCATTTGGTGGCTATGCATTGCCAGTAGTATACCAGTTGTGAATTTGTGTGGATGTAGTGAAACGGTAACACCGTTGTTTAATACAATGACCCAGAACATAAATGCTCAGCTGTCTAAAAAGAAGCAGAATGATTAGACAAAAGCTTTTGCATTTTGGATAGTCCACCAAAAAACTGAAAGTTTTTTACTCATTATCCTCATGGTGTTTTTTTTATCCTCATGCCATTGTTCACTGATAATCTTGGTCACAATCCCTGCATGGGAAGCTTACATTTTGATGTCTATAAAAAAAGAAATGCAATGCATGAACGTTAAATAATAATTATCAGTAATGATTATCATAATTTAACAACTTTTTTTAAATGAGCGGTTTGTGTGTGAAAACGAACAGTATTTATATCGTTTTTACCTCTTGTGGCTGTGTTTACAAGAGGTAAAAACGATATAAATACTGTTCGTTTTCTCACACAAACCGCTCGTTTCGTGTCTTAGGCCATCAATGTGTACTTACATTTACGAGTCATTAAATCATGTTTAATTTGGACTTCTCTGTGCATGCTCTTTGAGGTGGTGACCATAGACCTGCATTATATGACTGACAGACAAGAACGGTTTGACCTAAAAATATCAAAATTGAAACTACTGCGGAAACAAAGACACCTACATCTTGGATGCCCTTGAGGTAAGCTAAAACATATCAAAAATTAATTTCAAAGTGAACTATCCCTTTAACTGTATTTTCCTTTTTGAGTGATTTCGGTCAAATTTAAAGAAATTCAAATCAACATGAACATGGCTCAAACACCTTAAGTTGATACTATTCTTTTTATAAATTAACCAAGGTATTTGACTGTTGTATTTGACACTAACAGCATGTTGATTAGTCTGAGTGTGTGAGTACACTGTGACCTTTAGGACAGCGCCGTCAGCACTAACATCCACTTGTCTGATTATTGTTCCTGTCATTTCCTTAAACTAATGTGTTACACCCCGAGTCCTGTTTGAAGGACGCTGTGTAGCATGTGTGTGTCTTGTAATTCTATAACTGTCCGTGTATTTGGTGTGTGTGTGTGTGTGTGTGTGTGTGTGTGTGTGTGTGTGTGTGTGTGTGAATGTCCTGGCTCATTGATCTTGTGCTAATTCAAGTCTGTGCTCACATATTTATGTGCCTGCCGATAGTACAAATGAAACAATTATTACTAAATGATTTTATTACAGATTCTACTTTCTGTGCGTTTTGTTGTGTGTAAGCTGAAATATGACATCAATATTTAGTCATTTATATATATATATATAGAGGGTATATATATATATATATATATATATATATATATATATAGAGGGTATATATATATATATATATATATATATATATATATTGCACATAGCTCATGAATATTCATAAGATTATCCTGAAATATGATCTTGGTAACACTTTACAACGAGGTCTCATTTGTTAACATTGGTTACGGTTAATGTATATTGACTAACATGAACTAACAGTGAGCATTGATAAATATTTTAAACATTTATTAGTCTTTGTTAATGTTACTTAATACAAATACAGTTCCTCATGTTACATGTCAAAATACATGAATACTTCATGTCATCTTCAAGATTGTTCATGTCCGTTCATGCAACTTTTGATTTTAAAAATGTATTGTAAATGTTGAAATTAACACTAACTAAAATAACTTATGTAGATGTTGTTCATTCTTAATTAACTTAGTCCTTTTTTTGTGTAACTTTTGCATATAATATGAACTGTTCGGTTCCACCACAACCACCTCAAAAGGAAAGTAAACAAAGTGTTTTTTTTTCTTCACATTTCTGTTATTAAACCTCTAATATTATTGGCGTACACATTTTCATAGTTAACATTTTTAATGGGTTTTAAAGTTTGAAATTATATTCTGTGTGCTTTAAATTGTATTTAGCACTGTATAATTCTTTCATTGTTTCTGAGAAAGAAAGAGAGAGAAAAATAGTCAAAGAATGGAGGAGAGGAATAGAACACTTTGTCGTCTCGCTGGCAGAGTTGTTGTTACTTTGGATCAGTGCCTAGTGACTTTACCATCAAGTGTTTCTAAAATTAGCCTCTCTTGCAGAATTTTCCATAATCCAGTTGACTCTTTTCCCCCCTTCCCCTTTATTTAACCTCTTTTCTTTCTGTCTTTGACGTTCAGTCGGGTAAATCACTAAGAATGAATTGTGCCCACTGAGCGTTGTTTATTTGTGATGTCCCTGTTGGTTCAGCACCTGAATCTCTAATTATGTAAACTGAATTCAGATTGCACTGCACAATATATCTTGTAAGCATCTTGTGGAGGATGCAGTGTACCATGAAGATGTACTGTACTTGTGCTGAATTATCACACACGAGAGTAACACAACACTGGTCAAGACAGTATTGTCATTTCTCTTTCTCTTCCGGTATTTCACAAAATACTGACAATGTTCTGAAATGGTGGTTTTGTTCTGTTTAGAGAAGTGTACTGTACCTGCTGCAGAAGAAGCTCACACTGCTTTCTCTACTCTGCTTCCAATCCCACAGTCTCCTTCTTTAGGCCTTACTGTATGCCTAGCTCCCATAGAGAAGGAATTGGGAAACCCTGCTCACTTCGTTCCAGTGGGCACATTATTTTAAGAAGTAGTTTGGATTCCCCAGTGGAGCAGTCCTTTTGAAATGGCACGATTGATGTGACATTCCTCTCAACATCAATAGAAAGCTTCACAAAAATGGTTGGTTCTGTTCCTGAGACTTTATAACAAAACACAAATAGAGCATAATTGCTCTGTGGTATTCATATCATATTTTGTTAAATAAACATGAATATATTTGCATATTTGCAACTGTATTTATAATGCGTTTGCAGGAGTTGCAAATTAAATATTAACTCTTTTTCTTTTCTTTTTTGTTTTGTTGTTCTTGTCCTCAGGCTGAACTAATAGGCAGATGGCCACAATCTCTCCACGATCAGACTCCCGTATGGATGAGTGGAAGTGGCTGCTCTCAAACACGGCATAGAGGGGAATGGGGTAAGATGTGCCGCTTTTACTAAATTCCCATCAGTGCGATCAGTCTTGGCTGGTCCCTGGAGCGTACGATCGGTGTGATTGGAACGTTCAGTGCATCACGTGATCAACTGCTGAATTCAAATGTGCTTTCGCGCTTTGGCTAGTGCTGAGCCAGAGCCTGACGCACTCAACTCTTGTCATATATGATAACTATTCAGTTTTCAACCACATCATCTTTGTTTTAGGTTTCAGGCATTTGAATACACATACAGTTGTGGTCAGAATTAATGGCACCCCTGGTAAATATGATAAAAAATGTCTGTAATAAATAAATCTGCATTGGTTATCCTTTTGATCTTTCATTAAAAAAATTAGCAGAAATCTAACCTTTCATTGAAGTAAAAGAATTGAAAGTGGGGGGAAAATCACATTGTGAAATAAATGTTTTTTGGAGTTTATATATGAGGAAACACAAAGGCCAAATTCCCTTAATCATCCATCACAATGAGTAAAACCAAAGGCTATAGTTCTGAGGTGCATCAAAAGATTGTTGAGCTTCACAAAATAGAAAGTGGCTGTAAGAAAATAGCAAAAGAATTGGAAATCCCCATTTTGACCATCAGGGCAATAATTAAGAAGTTCCGATCAACTAAAGATGTTACGAATCTGCCTGGAAGAGGACGTGTGTCTATATTGCCTTAATGCACGGCGAGGAGAGTTTGATTGGCCAAAGACTCTCCAAGGGTCACAAATGGAGAATTGCAGAGATTACTTGAGTCTTGGGGTCAGAAGCCTTCCAAAAAAAAAAAATAATAATCAAACAACCCCTACATCCCCACATGTTTGGGAGGGTTTCAAGAAAAATCCTCCTCGCTCATCCAAAAACAAACTCCAGCAAATTCAGTGTTCAGACACGACTGGAACTTCAAACGGCACAGGCTTCTGATGAAACTTAAAAAATAGCTTTTTGGCAGCAAACATGCTAGATAGGTTTGATGCACACAAGGATAAAAAGTACCCCATGTTTACAATTTAATATACTGTTGGATCTTTAATGTTGTAATATATTATATCAAATATCAACTGATAAAAAATCTAAACCTGACGCCTTCTGCTAGAAATCTTATAATGGGCCGTGGTTGGATCTTCCATCAGGACAACGATCCAAAACGTATTTGCCAGAAAATAAGTCGCATGCAGCCTCCCTCCGCGCAAGTCATCGTCGTAAAAAACGCATTTTATTACTAGCCTATTCAGCAATAGTGTAAAAGGCCGGTAACAAAAATAAAACATTAACATTATAAACACTATTAACATGGACATACACTGTGTATTTTACTTTCCCTTACTGCATGAAAAATCCTTAAATGGGTGCCGAAAACAACAAGAATGAAAAATAAGTAGCCATGTATAATAAAAAAATATATACATAGTAGCCTAGCCTATAAAAATAGCCTATTGTGCCCTTTATTACAAACAACATTTAGCCTATTTTAAACGCCAAGCCTAAACAAATTTATTTTAATCGAAACTGAAACCGACGGTGAGTTCGCGCATCTCTCAATTATACATTGTTTACAGTGTTATTATACATTTATTACAATGTAATTATACGTTTATTGCAATGTAATTAAAAGTTTATTGCAATGTAATTACACATTAGTGTTATTATACGTTTATTACTGTAACTGCCCCTGGTGGTTTTAAGCAAAATGGAGAGTCTCGACTGATGTCTTTACGGTTTCTTTATTTACTTTTCTGATATCCATAATGCACTGTGAAAACTATAAAAATATACAAATCGATACAAACATAAGTACTTTTATACACATTTCCTTAGCTAAATCAAACATACTCAAACAACAAACCTAATTAAATACACCACTAAAACTATCATCACTTTCTACTAAGATCTATATACACTACACCATAACCTTTAAATCACACACAAATTAACATATCAAAGCAAAATGTCTCTTTGTCAATACATAGGGGCGGCAGTGGCTCAGTGGTTCATGTAGGTTGTCTGCGAACCCGAAGGTTGGTGGTTCAATCCCTGTTTCCACCTGACCAAGTGTCGAGGTGTCCATGAGCAAGACACCTAACCCCGGCTGCTCCCGACGAGCTGGATGGCGCCTTGTACGGCAGACACCGCCGTCGGTGTATGAATGAGTGTGTGAATGGGTGAATGTGAGGCAAATGTAAAGCGCTTTGGTGGCCATTGGTTCTGTGAAAGCGCTATATAATTGCAGTCCATTTACCATTTACATAGCTTAAACAACTTGCAACAATAAACATGAATACTTCACTCCCGCAGCACCCACATATAAACAACTACACGTACCTTGTTCCGTTTCCCAAGGGCGTTAAACCAAAACCCGGCAATCTCCTTTATTCCTTATCGTCCTAAGTTTGGTGTCTTTACTGTGTGTTCCAGTTAGTTCGCTCTTACTTTGTTTATGAGTTTGCGATAGCTGTACTCGTAAGCAAGGGGTTTATCTAGGGTTTACAGGGGTTAGTTTAGCTTAGTGGCAGAAACTATACTGCCCACTGGTGGAAGTCACTGGTGCCTGCGCAGAGTGATGTGCTCATATGTACACCACAATCCCAATAAAACGTCTTTTATAAATACACAAATATACATTTACACTCATTAAATCAAGACCTTTTAAATGACTCCAAGCGGACAGTTACAATTACAATGTAAATATAAATTTATTACAGTGTTATTATACATTTGTTACATTATTATTATTATTATACATTTGTTACATTATTATTTTGTTACATTCTTTTAAAAAAAAAGTAGTGATTCTTTTTAAAAAGTAGCGATTCTTTTCTTAAAAAATAGCAATTCATTTAAAAAAATAGCGATTCTCTTTCGAAAAAGTAGCGATTCTTTTTGAAAAAAGTAGTGTAACATTTTTTATTATACATTTGTTACAGTCTTATTATACATTTATTACAAAAATTAGTTATTTAACTGAATCTGTAAGTCAGCTAAACTGTTTAATTTTGAATATTATATTTTATTCTGGTGCGTTTTTACTCTTGTGTAATAGTAGCCTAGGCTATTCAGCAACTCAAACATACCAAACCAGCAATTACTAAAAACGCACAAAAACTGATTTTGCATGGGCATTGTACTATTTAATATAAAGAAGGCTTCATACTTCAGTCGAGTCCCAATATACACGTATAGGCTAAATCAGCATCTTCACAGCAAGGGAAATGTTTGGAATAACACCAAGTAGGTGATGACTGTGTGGCACAGCCTTTATATTGTACAACAGACCAAATCAATTAAGCAGAATAACTTTATATATGTTTGGTTGACTGTTTTATTTTGATAATGAACAGGCTGCAATGTCAAGTTAGCAATGCCAGAAGTGAACTGATATGTTGCGTGAGCGCGCAATGTGGCGCCATCACTTGGATTTGTTCCACAGCACGGGAAAAAGTTATTTTCGGAAAGTGTTAAATCATTCGGAAAGTGTGAAAGTGTCAATCACACTTGAAAGTCCTTAAAAAAAGGGCTTGAATTTCACTCTCAAAAGGTTCGAACCCTGAAATGAATTTCCCATTGCTACATTAAATCCAAGGTGAATGTTGGTGATTTGTGGACTGAAAAGCCTTCTATGAACTTGTTAGTTCATGGCACAATGTTTCTCCTAGTTTCCAAGTCTGCACCGTTTGATCTGATATCTGTGGTTTATAACAGAGAATTCTGCATTTTTGAATATTGCTCACTAGATCTTGCAGCGATGTTATTAATAATGCAGCAAATTCAAACGATTTCTCACCGGATCTCTCAACACTGTGTAGTAATGGTGTTGCGTGCTCAAGATCGGCCCGCGAGTAAAACTGTTCTGAGCTGGCGCTGCGCTGTTTAATATTGGTCCGAGCTGATAAACTGTCCGTGCTACGCAGCTCAAACAAGAAGTGCAGTTTCATTCTGCTTTCGTTTCATTTGCCGTTTGATGTTTTTCATATGTGAAATTGCAGCTCTTATAAGTTGGGCAACATGGTGGTCGCACCAGTGCGACCTCTAACAAATTTAGTTGCACCGACAAGAAAAAAGGTAGCAAAATGCAGTCGCAGTCTGGAGCCGGAGCAGGGTTTCATAACACCCGGGTAATAGCGGTGCTAACCCCACTTCTAAATAAGTGTGAAACGTTCCTTTACCCCGAGGTTAAAAGCGAGTTTTAGAACAACGAAAACCTGGGGTTAAACACTGTGCGCTGCAACGATAACATGGTGTTAAAGCCCTTAACTTGTGCATCAGCCATCAGCACATAATAGAAGCCTCGTCAATTCAAACACTGATGACTTCCTCCCTTCATATTGTTTGTGTACTCGCTAAATTTGAGAATAATGCATCAGTATCATTAGGTCCATGTTAATGTGAAGTTGGAGTCTCTGCATTATCGAACTCACATAATGTATTAAATTTGATGCTGGAGATCTATCCAGATTGAAATTGATGAGCTTCAGAATTGTTCTGGCTGACGGATGGAGTCAAACTGCTGTGCGTGAGCGTGCGGACAAGCTGCAGTCATAAATCTCAGTATGAACCACATCATTGTGGCTTTACGACGGATTCAAACTCAATTGATGTCTGTTGGAGAGAAAAAGAGAGAACTATGATAAAAGTAAATCATGACGTTTTGTGTCACACAAACATAAAAAAACTAAAAACAATCACAGTACAAGAAAAGAGACAACATATCAGTGCAAACTGCCTGTTTGTGTGTACCACCTGTCAGTGAGTGTGTGTTTGTGTGTGTCTGAAGAGGATGAGCTGCGACCAGAGCAGCGGCAGCTGCTGTATCTGTGATGCGGTGTGTGGAATGGGAAACAGGGAGAGTAATGGGAAGAATTTCTCCAATTTGGTTCCCTATTGATTTCTTCTTCTCTCCTTTCCCTGTCCTCTCAAAGTCGCATGGCAAGAAAACCACTAACATACAAGACGTTTTCTGGTTATGGGTGTGTTGACAAGAGAGGAAGGGAAAAGACAATGAGGCTGTAAGGAAGTTGTAAAACAGGCTGACTTGAGCATTAAGTTAATTTATCGTGTTAATCGTCTCAAAAATAAAAGGTCCAGTCATATCTTCTCACACAACAGCTGTGAGGTATCTCAGGCCTGTTGTCTGACGGAAGAAAGTGGAGCCTGTTAAAGCTCCCGTTCTGCACTCTTGTAGTAAAACTGCTAAAATAGTGGGTCAGTTTAAAATCTTGATTAATTTATCAATAGATTAGGGAGTGTGATGCGCATGGGTGACAAAGTTTAAACGTGCACTGTGACCCGCTGTGGGGTTGAATCCCTGCCCAGGTCTGGAGAAACTCAATTGGTAATTTTCAGAGTGGGTGAGCCGATCACGGCTAATAAAATCAGCAGTTCTCAAAGTCATTACGCCGAGGAATCTGAAGGAAAAAGTGCAGACCTCTTGATCCTGATGTTTTCTTGAAGGTAATGATTTATTAGGAAAGAAGGTATATGGCTACTAGGCTTGCTGCGATAGTCAGTGTTACACAGTGTTCAGCCCCGATTACATTACTTGCCTACCACGACACCGCCCCCCACCGTGATTTAGTTTTTTTTTATACTAATAAAAATCATTTCAGTTGGAGAACAGACACTACGATCAAAAACTGAACGCTTCTGCTCAATTCAGCGTGAGCCGAACGAGAGTCGCAGCACAGATCAGCAGCAGGAGTCAGATTTCATTTATCAGCATGGTGTATGCCGTGCTTATTCGCAATTTAAGTGAGTTTGTCACTGTACTGTTTTGTTGTTGTTTTTCATCAAGTGTAATAATGAACCCACCATTCAAGCAAATGCAGCCCCAGAATTGCTGCTAATTTGTTAAGTAAAATGCACACGGCCGCACAGGTATTCATAAGCGATTTAAAAGCGAGGTGGAAAAGAGGGAAAAACTCCAACGTCCCAAACCCTTCCCCCCAGTGATACCGATATTACTGGAAAATGTCCTCACCGTCACATCCCTAATGGCTGACTTCATCAGTTTTGTTTTGAGTTTGCACTTGTAAGTCTGTGATCGCCAAGTCTTCTGTCACTGGTGCGTCTAGTAGTAAATGGGTAATAATTAGAAGTTGCTCAGGGAAATTGGAAGTAAAGAATGAACTGTCAGTTTAAATTTCTTTTATAGCCTTGGGTTGGGATCTATGAGGGGATTAAACAGGTTGGCTTTACTTGGCTTGAACCTTGATCCTTATCTCAAACTCGAAATCCCGAAGTTCCTCCTCACTCCTGGTCCTGGAGAGCCATTTTCCTGCAGAGTTTTGCTGCGTCGTAATTACCATAAATTCAAAATGACAACGTGATGTTCAACTCTGAGCTGAATTATGCATTTCTTTAGCAACTATCAACACCTAAATGAATCTGCAGCAGTCAGGTAGTACAAGTAGGAGCTCTCAGAAAATTGGCAGCTTACAAGTTGTAATCACAAGCTCTACGAGAGAACATATACGCATATACCTTTTACCTCTAACTCTAATTAAAAGCATCTGAATCAACTAATCAAGTTCTTTATGTTTACTTGGTAAATTAAATCCAGGAATGAGTAAAGCCTGGTTCTGTCATGAATGCCTGTCATGAATGCCCGCTGGAAGTGCCCGCGTGAGCCTCTGGAGGGCACTCTCTTCCTGTGCTCCACCATGGACTCATTATGCTTTATTTTGTGCACCTGTATTTGATTATCTTGTTTAGTACACCTGTCTTAAGCCTGAGTGGCCCTTTGTACCTTTGAGTAGTTTTGTAAGTGTCATACTGTATGCTGAGCGTTTTCCTAGTTCCTAGTTTCTTAGTGTTTTCTAGTTTCACAGTTCCTGGACTCCCTGCCTGTATCTGGTTTTCCTGTTTGCCTTATCCCTGCATTGTATGATTGCTGATTTGGACTGCTTACCTGGTTTTGACTTCTGCCTGTTCTCTCGTACCTGTTTCTGGATCTTCCTCTCAATAAAGCCTGCATTTGGATCACCACTGTCTGTTTCCACCGAGCAGTTCATGACAGGTTCACACGGCAGGATAATTAGGCCGATTTTAGCCCTGATTTACCCCTTCCGACAATCTTAAGGATGCTCCGATTATCGTAAAATAATCTGATCAGATATTCCTGCCAGGTGTGGTGTGTTAAGACTGCTCTCGTCTGCTCGGAAGGACGTCGGGACCGCTCAGATCTCAAATCGGGGATATCCAACATGTTGGATTTTTTTGGCCCAATTTCTCCTCGTGTGTGGTGTCCCCCGGGGACAAACGAGCACGCAGCCTGTGGACTGTGGCGGGTAGCCAATCAGAAAGCGAGGTAATGAGGCGCAGAGGAAGCACCGGGAAACAAAATCAAAACAGCCGGAGGACGTCGGAGATTCTTTGACCATCGCCTTTTCTTTTGATAACGTTTTTTTTTCTGTTAAAAACAAACTACAAATTATCGCCACTGCATCCTCTTCGTCCGCCATGGTTTATCTCGAGGGATTTTGCGAGATTTTCGAGATGGTCCTCACTGCAGAACACGAAATCCAGGGGGAGGAGTTGTATCCAGATCCAACTCCTCCCACCTTACATATACCTAAACGTACCGATCTCTGCCCCCTGATCCCTAATCCTACCCATCTCCACCCCCTGATCCCTAACCCCACCCCTAATCCTACCCATCTCCACCCCTTAGATCTGGATCCAACTCCGCCCCCTGGATCTCGTGTACTGCAATGAGGTGCTACTGAGAATTCTGACCTGGGAATGCTCAGGAGTCAAATCGGTTTGTGTGTGAAGTGTTGATTTTGCCATGTGGCAGCGCACCACACACTGTACGACCAAAACTGTTAGACCCGTGATTTTTTTATCGCCGTGTGTGGGGTCTCTCAAGTTTGGAAAATCGGCCGACAATTTTAAAATCATCCCGTGTGAACCAGGCTTAACCCTGCTTGTCATTGTAACCAACTCCCTACTATACCTAGGTAAAGGCTACACAAAAGAAAGGGGTTCTACCTATTGAAAATTGTCTGTTACAAATCACACCAGAATCTTCAGGTCATGAGAGAACCATCTGACTTATTTAATGCTGCTTAACTACACAGTGAAATGAAAAAAACCCATCAAAAATAGCCATATGAATTAACAAAACATTGAAAAGAAACCAAAAGAAAACACAAAAAATATACATTGACAATCATAAGCAGCTTGTTTCACTCTCAGATGGACACAATAGTAACATTCCAATATTACCCATTCCTTTAAATACTCCTCAATTCCATAGACAACATTACTTAGGTGATCACATAAAGCA
This sequence comes from Rhinichthys osculus, assembly GCA_029959095.1. Taxonomy (NCBI): domain Eukaryota; kingdom Metazoa; phylum Chordata; class Actinopteri; order Cypriniformes; family Leuciscidae; genus Rhinichthys; species Rhinichthys osculus. The sequence continues at coordinate 16,157 of JARWKJ010000295.1, forward strand.
TGACTTATCTGTTAGAGTCCATAGGAGCATGAAAGACCTAGGCCAAGTCTCTGCTGAAATTGGTTCGAAAAGTCTGAGTCCAAGCAATAGCAGTAGAATAAATCCAATCCAAAAATGGTGCATGGAAAAAATCAGTATCCACTTTCATCCAGTCCCTTCATTCATTTTTTGCAAGTAGCCACCTTTCTCATTCCTGCAGGTGTTTTCTACAGACTCCAAACAAAGAGTTTATAAATACTCTTTCAATGTTTAGCAATATGTCAAAACATCACATGTCAAGCATAAAATACATTCACTTAACATTGTGTCCCGTCAGTAGTGGAGGCCCTCAAACAGTTAAATCAACATCTCCCCATAGCACCTGTTCTCCCTACTTCTACTCTCCCTCTTTTAAGGAAACCACGTCCTAGCGACAACATTCTCCCCGGTGACCCCTATAGGCCGGGAGAAAATTACACCCTGTAATAGTGGAACTGTTACATACTCCCCTATTTACTGGAAGAGTTAACTCCCCCATAATAAGACTTAAGGTTCTGTACATGAATTGTGTCAAAAACCAAAGGAGTGTCAACAAATGAAATGGAATAATTAACAAAACCCAACCTTTTACACACTTTAGCTGGACCTCTCCACTTGGCTGCCAACTTGGCCATATAACCTTCCTCAGCTCTGGACACAGGATGAGTTTTCACCCAGACCAAATCTCCTTCTTTAAAATCTTGCACCTTCCTCTTCAGGTCATAGAATCGTTTCTGCTTTTGTTGGGCAATTTCTACATTCTCTCTTACAAGTTCTATCAACTCTTGCTGTCTTTCAAGCAGCTCATAGGTTTGACTATCAGGCTTTGGAGGAGTTGGAATGGCCCTTTCTAGAGGTCCTTTCAGAGAACGTCCCAATGCAATCTGGGCTGGAGTAAAACCTGTACTCTCTTGCCAAGCAGAATTAATGGCAAATCGAAATTCAGGAAGCCATCGATCCCATTGCCGATGATGATCTCCTACATAGGAAGCCATCATGGTTTTCAAAGTGCGATTTATCCTTTCTGTAAGATTGGTCTGTGGGTGATACGCAGTCGTGAGTTTTCGAACCACTCCCCATTGCTTACAGACTAGGGTTATGAGGAGTGAGGTGAATTGCGCTCCTCGATCCGACACCAGGTAGACAGGAGTACCCCATCGGTTGAAGATCTCCCCAACTATGATCTTGGCTATTTGCGGAGCTTTAGCTTTCCGTAATGGGAACAGCTCCACCCATTTAGAACAATAATCCACCACCACCAAGAGGTACTCGTGTTGCTTTGCACTCTTTGGGAAAGGTCCCATTAGATCCACCCCCAGCATGTAACCAGGTTTGACCACCGGTGTTGACTGAAGCAGTCCAGATAATTTGGAAATGGATGGCTTATATTTTTGGCATACCTGACACTCCTTACAGTAGTTCCAGATGTCCTTTCGAATGCTAGGCCAATAGGCAACTTCAAGAAGCCTAATGAGAGTTTTTAACTTTCCTAAATGGCCACTCAGCGGACTATCATGGGTGAATTTCACCAATTCTTTCCGATGGCCTTTTGGTATGATTAACTGAAACTTCTGCCCATGCTGTTTAGTTGGTACACTACGGAAGAGATAGCCATTTACCATAGTGTAGTGGATTCGCTTAGGGTCACGTCCCTCTACCGCAGGTACTTTGGCTATCAACTCCTTTACCTCAGGGTCCTCCTGTTGGGCCTCTGCTAATTCATTCCATTCAACCGGCAGGTCAATGGAATTCTCAGACATCCGAGAAGCTCTACATACTGCAAGCACGCCTGTAGGATTAGTTTCTTCATTGCTTCTAGACAAAGCATCAGGCACAACACTACATTTCCCTTTGCGGTATTTTACTTCGAAATCAAAGCCTTGAAGTCGAATAGTCCAGCGGGTTAAGCGTGAGGAGGGCTTGGGATGACTGAACACCCATGATAATGCTGCATGATCAGTGATGACTTCAAATCGCTGCCCCTCAAGGTAAGGCCTCCATTTCTCCACTGCCCAAACAACAGCAAGACACTCCTTCTCTGACACTGAATAATCTTTTTCAGCGCCTCGAAGCAATCTGGAGGCATAGGCGATCACAATTTCTTGGTCATTTTCCTCTTGCGTCAACACAGCTCCTAGCCCCACTTGGCTTGCATCCGTCTGTACTTTAAAGGATTTATTAAAATCAGGGGGGGTCAACACAGGAGATTCCGTCAATGCCAGCTTTAAATCACTAAAAGACTTCTGGCAGTTTTCGGACCAAATCCAAGTAGATCCTTTTTTCTTTAAAGCATGTAATGGTGAAGCTCTTTCAGCAAAGTGAGGGATGTAACGATGGTACCAGCCGGCTAGGCCTAAGAATCTCTGCACTTCTTTGAGAGATTGTGGAACTGGAAATTCCCTGACAGATTTAACCTTCTCGGGATCTGTCTTCACCCCATTGGCTGACACAACATGTCCCAAAAACACCAGAGAACGTTGGAACAAATTACACTTCTTCAGGTTAAGCGTTAATCCGGCTTCCTGAAGACTACTGAAAACGTGGGAGAGGTGTACAAGATGTTCAGCTTAATTTCTGGAATATACCACGATATCATCGATATAAACAAAGCAATGTTTCCCTTTAAAGTCTTTCAGCACTATTTCAATAAGTCTTTGAAAGGAGGCAGCAGCGTTTTTGAGGCCAAACGGAAGCCGTAGAAATTCATAGAACCCTGAAGAGGTAACAAATGCTGTCTTAGGAATGCTGTTAGACTCCATATCCACCTGCCAGTATCCACTCTTCAAATCCAAGGTACTGAACACTGAGGCTCCATGTAATGCCTCAAGGATTTCCGAGATTTGAGGCATGGGATAACAGTCTAAGTAAGTCTTGGCATTAAGGTCGCGGTAATCAACACAGAACCTTGTACCACCATCTTTCTTCGGCACAAGTACCACCGGCGATGCCCAAGGAGAAACAGATGGTCTAATAATGCCTTTAGACAACATCTCTTGTATTTCTTGTTCAATCACTAGTTGTTTATCCCTTGAAACTCTATATGGTCTCTTCCTAACAGGTACCTCGTTGTGGGTAATGATGGAATGCTTAACTATCTTGGTATGCCCAATGTCAGAGGTACATACAGATGGCCACTCTTTCATCATTCTCTGTAGCATTGCCTTGTTTTCAGAGCTGGTATCTGCTGCTTGCACAAGTTGTTGAACCAATTGGTTCGATTCTGTTGACTGGGGAAGGGAAGGTACTAAAAGATCGGGAAATACTGCAAGGTAGAAAAGCAGATGAGGTAAAGGAGCTTCATTAGAACAGAAAGAATGACTCCTATCTTCACCCCCGTTCTGGGAAGGCAGGATGTACACCTCTTTGGAGAAATCCAATACAATTCCAGAAGACATCATAAAATCCATCCCCAGGATCAATGGAAAAGTCAGATCATCATTTTTCATTACATACAAGGTGACAGCAAATCTTTGTCCATATGCTTCACACACCCAGTCTGATCGTCCCAAAGCAACTTGCACTTGCCCATTGGCCAACTGGAATGTCTGTCCATCACTTGGCTTCCACTTCTCTTTTGACTCCAACTGTCTCCAAAAGGATTCCTGTATCAAGGAGAAAGTACTTCCGGTGTCCAACATGGCATGAAGATACCGACCTCTCAGAAGTACAGGCAAGGAAATCATTTTCAGCTGAGGTTTATTAGACAGAGGTTCAAGTGATGTTAGTTGTGCGGTATTGGCAGTAGCCAAGAATGCCTGTGTGTGTTCACCCCGTATGTGCTTGCTCTTGTTCCTTTGTGATTCTGCATTAATATTACCCCAGTATTTCCTTGACTCTTCGAAGTCTCTCTCGATTTGGGATCCAATTCTCACCAACTCGCCCACATCCTTTACTGTCCCTCGAAGTAAACTAGCGAGCCTTGGATTACAATTTCGTAGAATAGCCGTCACAATTTCATTTTCTCTCATATCGTTTCTATATCTAAGGCATAGAGCTCGATACTGATAAGCAAAGTCACGGATATTCTCAGGAGATCCCTGTCTCCTTTCTCTCAGACATCTTTCCGCCTCTGCCTCGTAATCCTCTGCTAGAAATGACTTCAGAAACTCTTTTTTAAATTTCTCCCAGGAGTTCACATTTCTTCTTTCCGCCATCCACCAAGCTTTGGCAGTACCTTTTAGCACACACGAGAGGGTAGCAAACAACTCTGTATCGCATAGATGATGTAAAGATAAATATTCTTCACACTTTTCAATATACGTGATTGGGTCATCTGTGTCATCTACCCCAAAACGTGGAAACTCAAGGTTTACAGGAGATCGATGGGAAATACATGAAGTGCTGGATGAAAAGGGTACATGTGTTCATTGTAACTGATATGTTCTGTTAATAGCTTGAGAGCCTGTAATGTTGGAGTGAGAATACGGTACATGGGCCACAGGGGAAGAAGCTGGAGGCGTGCAAGCAGCGATTTTCCTATCGATTTGAGCATCACGCCGTTTAAGACAATCCACCATGGACTTTCCCATTTCTTGAATGCTCAATTCTAGATCCTTCTGGACACGTTCATATGTTCTGCTTAACTGATAACTTAACTTATCTTCTGCTGCTCTACATCTGGCTTCCAACTGCTCGCTGTTAATGCAGGCCCCTACTTTCTGCCTACAATTTTCCAACTGTTCTTCCAATGTGGTGAGATTTTTGGTGAAACTTTCCACAAAATCCTTAGGAAGAATTCCACCCTCAGCTTTCATCTCTGACGGTGATGGAGGTGGTGGAAAAAATCATCCTCTTCTTCTGCTTCACTATCACCCTCATCTATTTTCTGTTCACCCTCCGAACTTACATACATCTCACTGAAGGTATTTATAAGTTCCCTCATTGGCTCTCTTAGGGTAGTGAATGCACCAGCTGAAAAATCTGGTCTAGGCTCAAACTCATCCTCTGAATCATCCGGTATAGCAGCCATCCTCATTAACCATCTGTGTGTATCAATGTTAGAGGCTTTCAAAACAAATTCAAATAAGTAGTCCCACCTGGGTCGCCATTTATGTAACCAACTCCCTACTATACCTAGGTAAAGGCTACACAAAAGAAAGGGGTTCTACCTATTGAAAATTGTCTGTTACAAATCACACCAGAATCTTCAGGTCATGAGAGAACCATCTGACTTATTTAATGCTGCTTAACTACACAGTGAAATGAAAAAACCCCATCAAAAATAGCCATATGAATTAACAAAACATTGAAAAGAAACCAAAAGAAAACACAAAAAATATACATTGACAATCATAAGCAGCTTGTTTCACTCTCAGATGGACACAATAATAACATTCCAATATTACCTATTCCTTTAAATACTCCTCAATTCCATAGACAACATTACTTAGGTGATCACATAAAGCATGACTTATCTGTTAGAGTCCATAGGTGCATGAAAGACCTAGGCCAAGTCTCTGCTGAAATTGGTTCGAAAAGTCTGAGTCCAAGCAATAGCAGTAGAATAAATCCAATCCAAAAATGGTGCATGGAAAAAATCAGTATCCACTTTCATCCAGTCCCTTCATTCATTTTTTGCAAGTAGCCACCTTTCTCATTCCTGCAGGTGTTTTCTACAGACTCCAAACAAAGAGTATATAAATACTCTTTCAATGTTTAGCAATATGTCAAAACATCACATGTCAAGCATAAAATACATTCACTTAACATTGTGTCCCGTCAGTAGTGGAGGCCCTCAAACAGTTAAATCAACATCTCCCCATAGCACCTGTTCTCCCTACTTCTACTCTCCCTCTTTTAAGGAAACCACGTCCTAGCGACAACATTCTCCCCGGTGACCCCTAGTGGCCGGGAGAAAATTACACCCTGTAATAGTGGAACTGTTACATCATGTTTATGGACTTTCAGTTTGTTGTCATCAGTTTTCTTTGTTCTTAGTTTGTCTGTCTTGACCTAGTTTCTCAGTTCATTTGATTAGTCATTTCTGTTGTCAGTTGATTAGCTAATTTCCCTGGTGTATAAATACTTTGGTTCAGTTTAGTGTCGGTCATCGTCAATGTTAGTTGTTTATTTTACCTGCTACCTTCCTGAGTATTCGAGTTTCCTATTAAAGGACTATTTTGTGAGATTTTCTGTTTCAAGTCTCTTTGGATTCTAAAACTTTTGAACTGCTGTCTGTGTTTGGTCTCTGTGGCCCTCAGTGTTGTCCTTTATTTCACTGTCCTTTCTAAATGGGCCTTAGATTGTATGTGTAAGGTTTGTTTCATCCTGAAAGCATAAACAGCACATATGAGAAGCAGCTCTATCCTCTATACACACATTCTCTCTCAATGGCTGTCATGCACACATACTTGTCATGTACCTGTAGTACCTAGTCTATTACGATTCAATATCAGATTTAAGAAGTGTGTGTGTGTTTGCTCCTGTCAGTGGCAGAGAGCAGCTGGTGTGTGAAGGAGGACGGAGACAGAGGATAGGCAGCATTAGAGGAGTGGAGCGGCAGAATTTAGTGCTTGGTTACTTCACTAGCTCTCTCTCTCTCTCTCTCTCTCTCTCTCTGTTGCTCGTTCCTTTAGGGTCCTGTTCTCTCCCTCAAAGAGGGAGTGAGAGTGAGAGCAGTGCCAATCCAGAGAATTTTTTTTTTTTTTTTTTTTTTTACAGTGCCCAACCTCCATAATGCAGCGCTGTGCAACTGCAGTTTATAGAGCTTAACCATGCAACTCCAAAACCTTCAGGAGATTTACCATACAAAGGCCAATCAAAAACAAGGTTACGTTGTTACAGATGTCAATCTGTTGTTACTTTATTTAGTTATTGTGTGTGTGTGTGCGCTCCTGAAGTGTAAAACTAATGTAAGCCTTTCACATTCCAATTAGAAATATACCGAATTGTGTGGACGTCATTTTTGCCCAAGCTTGCACTCATTATTCCAAGGCTATAATTCAGTTAGGGCTGTCTCTAACAAATATTTTGGTATTTGAGTAATCGGTTGATTATTTTGCAATTAATCGAGTAACCGAATATTTTTTTTTGTGGTAATAAAAATAGACCCATAAACAATGACCATCAGCATGACTTAAAATACATAATAACAATGAGGCAATAATAATTGGTTCAAATAAAGTATCAAAAGCAAGTAATCATATGGTTTTATTGAACTACACTGTTAAAATACATAATGTAAAATACTTAATATAAACATAATCAACTTATGTACATATTATTACAACTGCCTGTAGAGGGCGCCGATGGCCTTTTGATTGTTGTTGTTACACATAGCATGATCCTTACACATACACTGAGGATATTTTGAAGAATGTCGATAACCGAACATTTGATGGGAAAGATACTATGGAAGTCAATGGGGTACATCAGTTGTTTGGTTACCGACATTCTTCAAAATCTTCTTTTGTGTTCAGCAGAAGAAAGAAATTCATACAGGTTTGGAACAACTTGAGAGTGAGTAAATGATAACAACATTGTCATTTTTGGGTGAACTGTCCCTTTAAGTGGACACTTCAGTCCCCTGACCTTAAAGCCATTGAAAACCTTTGGGAAATTGGAAAACCAACGCAACAACATATTAATAACACATTACATTGTAGTCAATGCTTTATCAAAGTACATTTTTAATATGCCTTTTTTATAATACAATAAACCCCATATTTTATTATATCATGGGGGTTGCCTTTCTTGCCAAATAATTTTGTCATTTTAATACCTTAACCAAGTTTGGTGTATTCTTCTTCCCAATATAACATACTACTCATATTTTGATTTGTTTAATAGAACCTGGAGTGTAAAAGCAAATATTATGCAAATAGCCCCTCTGGACATCACTTTTGGCCACTACTGTAATACCTTTGCATGCATACACACATGGCCCCAAAAAGTATTTGAACAGTTTATTCACACTTAGGTGTCAAAATTAGTCATTTAATCAGAAAAAAAGTATCAAAGTAAGTGGCAAGTGGTGTAGTTGGTGATACTAGTCATTTGGTTTGATACTAGTCAATACATTGCAGATATGCTAACTAAATATAAACCTAACAGATCACTCAGATCATTAGAATCACATCAGCTAGAAGAAATACAAAGGGTTCACTCTAAGCAGCTACTATGCCAGCCACAGCTGGAACCAGCTTCCAGAGGAGATCAGGTGTGCTCCTACAGTAGTCACATTCAAATCCAGACTTTGG
>JARWKJ010000296.1:0-24360 GCA_029959095.1 Rhinichthys osculus
TCCCTGTCAGCTCCTTTAAAATTCGTGCCTTGATCTGAAAGGAGTTCTGCTGGTTTGCCTCGCCGGGCAATGAACCTGCGGAGGGCTAGTAGGAAGGCATCTGTATCCAGTGAATTAAGGAGATCCAAATGAATGGCACGTGTCGTCAGGCACTTAAAAATCACTCCCCACCGTTTCTCATTTCGTCTGCCTATCTTGGCAATGAATGGCCCAAAACAATCAACGCCTGTTGAGAAGAAAGGTGGGCAGAAGATGCGTAGGCAAGCCTTTGGCAGATCTGCCATTTGAGGAACTTTAGGCTGTGCTCTCCATCTCTGACATTCTGGGCAGTGAAGTTGGTACTTTTTAATGACTTGTCGACCTCGCAAGATCCAATACTGTCTTCTGATTTCTGCAAATAATCTCTCAGATCCAGCATGTAGCAGCTGTTCATCATAGTCTTTAATTAGAAGCATAGTAGCTGAATGACAAGGGTCGAGGACAATGGGATGAATATCAAGGTCACTGACATGCTGTAACTGCCGTAACCTCCCACCGACTCTTATGAGACCTGTTGTTTGGTCCAGCTCTGGTGATAGATTTCTGAGTCTGCTGCTGCTATGAACTGGCTGGCCTGCCCTCAGAGAAACAAGCTCTTCAGGAAAACTTTGTTCTTGGCAAGCTCGCAGTAGAATAGCTTCTGCTTCACGGTAACTGTTAATCAATTGAGTCTGGTTTGGCTCTGCCGCCCCACGGCATTGCTGACGTACAGCCTCGACAAGGTCCTTCCATGAATCAAACTGGTTTGCGTCTGGAATATTTTGTGGTACCGATGCAAAACTACAGAAAGTCAGACCTTTTAGTTTGTTGGACTTATGTGGCTGAGTGATGTGTGGTCTCTTATGCCATTCATCTGAAGCTTGCAAGAGGAAAGACGGCCCATTACTCCATCTGCTCGGTCTAGTAAGCTCTAGAAGTGTTTTGCCCCTTGTCAAGTCATCAGCTGGGTTATTAAGTGAGTCAACATAACGCCATGATCGCTGATCTGTCAGTTCTTGTATTTCGGATACACGTGTGCCGACAAATACCTTGAACCGGCATGACTGTGACTGTAGCCATTCTAGAACAGTTGTAGAGTCTGTCCATAGCGTGGTCTGATTCAAGCAGAATGACAATTCTGTATGGATTAATTTTGTCAGCTGTGCTCCAACCAGCGCTGCGCACAACTCCAACCGTGGTATGGTCTGTTGCCGTTTTGGAGCCACTTTTGACCTGGCCATTATGAAGGAGACATTGGTCGTGCCCTCATAAGTTGTAGAGAGGTATGCTACCGCTCCATACGCCCTTTCCGACGCATCACAGAAAACATGAAGGTGGTGCTCAAGTTCAGGATTATCCATTGCTTCAGGAACATAGCAACGCTGGATTGAAACTGAGCTGAGGTGTGGTAATTCACTCTCCCAGACATTCCAAGACTCACGCAGGTCTGCAGGGAGGTCTGGGTCATCCCAATCTCTTTTCTTTGACCATAGCTGCTGTATGAGAATCTTGGCTCTGGTGGTAAAAGGCGTGATGAAACCCAAAGGGTCATACTGACTCGCTAGTATCTTGTAAACTGTACGCATTGTTAGTGCTGAATGTTTGATAGGTCGGTACTTGTAACCCAGTGTGTCTGTTCTACAATTCCAGCAAAGTCCTAATGCGGGTTCTTGAGGGTCACACCGATTGTGTTCAAGCCACAGTTCCATGTCCTGGGATCTAGCATCAGATGGTAAGTGAGCCACTACTGATGATCGGTTGCTCGTCCACTGCCTAATTTCAAATCCGCCATCCGCCAGTATTGCACGCAAGTCATCCACTCTAGTCTTGGCTGCTTCAGCAGTAGGTAGACTCTCCAGACAATTATCAACGTAGAAACCAGATTCGACAGACTGGATGAGGTTAGTAGTGCTGCGTGGGTGTTCTTTGACGTGCTTTTGTAGTGCATAGATAGCACAGCAAGGACTGCTGGTTGTCCCGAACGGTAGCACCTGCCATTCATATACTTTCGGCGGGATCTCCCGTAGTAAATCCCGCCAAAGGAATCTCAGTAAGGGTCTGTCCTCAGGTAACAGTCGAACCTGGTGAAACATACCCTTGATGTCTCCACTGATTGCAACACAGTGCTGTCGAAATCGCAGTAAGACCCCGAGCAGGGATGGTCCCAGGTTTGGTCCTGGCAGGAGCTGCTCATTGAGTTAAGTACCTTTGTAGACAAATGAACAATTGAACACCAGACGTGCCTTACTATTATGGTAGACGAGATGATGTGGCAGGTACCAGGATTCCTCCGATTCATTAGCTTCTTTAACTGTGATCTCCTTGACGTAACCTGCTTGAATAAGTCTATTCATCTCACATTGATAGTCGGCTGCCGTCTCTGGTTGATCCCGTAGTCTCCTTTCGGTACTGCGGAGATTGGCAAGAACAGACTCCTGAGGAGCACGGAACTTGGTGGAATTATCAGTTCTTAACAAGGGAGCAGCATAGCGCTGAATTCCATCGATTAACACCCTGCAGGTCTTGCCATCTAGGATCTCAATAGATTCTTGGTCCTGTTTAGATCGAGTCAACAGCTTTTCACTGCGGTAAGGTAGAGCATCTAACTTCCACAGTCGCTCTACGTCTCTAAAGAGGGTGTCATAGGCTGCTGCAGCGGTAATAAAATAACTCTGATGAGTGGAAGTTGACCGATTTGAAAGACCTTCAGGACCTTGAAGAGTCCACCCAAGTCTTGTACGGACTGCAACTGGTCCAATCTGAGTGTCTACATGAATTGTTTCCACTGCAGTAATCAGAGAGCTATTATCTGAGCCAATCAGCAACAAGGGCTGAACATTCTTGAATGACTGCAATGGAATATCTCTCAAGTGGACATGTCGCCGTTGAAGAGCTTTCACTGGGTAGCTCTGTTCCACAAGATCTAATCCATTTGCAGTGAAGGCATTCTGGATTCTGTACTTGAGTACTGGATTGCTTCTGGAGGATACATCAAAGGTAACAACTAAGCCAGTCAGGAATGTGACATCAGGACGGATAGTACGTAAGGCTAAAGTTTCCTCCTTCCCTTCCAGCTTAAGCTGTTGAGCAGCGGCAGGTAGCAGCATGGTACATTCAGCTCCGTCGTCTAATATCGCAAAGGTCTCAATTGTTCTGTCCTTATGATGTAGAAGCACAGGCACAACTTTCAGTAGTACTCGACCTGAGGGACTGGAAGGTGTGAGATAGATCCTACTGTTTAATGCACTGGTGTGCTTAATCTTGGATCGCTGTTCAGCGATTCCATGGAGGACATGGAGATGTATCTCCCCACAGATTCCACATGGTTTCTTTAAATTACAGTCCTCTGGATGATGAGAACGGCCGCATTTCCAGCACCGTTTCCCTTCTGCTATCCATTGCATGAGGGTTTCGGTAGATTGCTCCTTTATTTCTGAGCACTGGGTTATGTAATGCTCTTTGCTGTGGCAGAATAGGCAATGGACTTTGGATTTCTTCCATTGAGAGGGCTGAGATACAGGCTTAGATGATTTGACACTTTGGGATTCTGTACCATGGTAGACTGAAGCATTCTGTCTTTTCGATCGGGTTGAATCCTTTCCCTGAAGTGAGTAGGAGGATTTCTCCTTTTGATAACGTTCAACTAGTCTACTGGACAGACGCTGTTGTTGATCTTTACTCTGCAGCCAACCAGAAAAGTCCTGAAGATTATATGGATTGAGGCTGGCGACATTCAACTTGCCTTGCATCTGTAAGAACTCAATGAAATTGTCTCTGAGATACTTGGGGAGTTTGCTGAGGAGCCGGTCTACATGGGAACAACAGCTGAGTTCAATGCCTCTCTGGCCCTCCAGGGACAGCAACATACTCACAAGAAGATGAACCCTTAAGGCAAATGACTGGAAACTACTAGCTTCACTGACCTTCACATCTGGAGCGTTGAGTATGGCTGCAATTTCGCTCTGTGCTAATTGATGTGGCTGTCCATAATGCAACTGTAGGGCCTGCATCGCTGCTGTATATGGCCGAGCTTCATGTCGACAAGACTGTCCAATCATTTGAGCCTCTGGAAATTTAAGATGTTCAAGTAGCACGTGATATTTGTATTTCTCTGACAGCTCAGGATGTGGGTCTAGTAGATTATCCAAAGCTAGTTTCAGATTAGCGAATTCCCTTTCACTGTCTACAGCAAAGTCTGGTATGGAAGGTTTTGGCGCTCCATATAAATTAATGGGAGGTGGAGGAGCTGTCTGACAATTACCATATTGTGGCCAAGTTACTTGTTGTGCTGGGTAGTGAACACCATGTGCACCAGCATAACTAGGCTGTGCTGGGTAGGCACTAGGATAATTAGGACGACAGCCAGCATAAACGGAAGGTACAGAGTGTTCCATCGTATGTATTGCAGTCTGAGGATTAGTGACCCATTGCTGCTGGGACAAAAAGGGGCCACCTTCAACTCCTAAGGACCTTCTAAGTTCCGGAGGTGACTTATCTTCATACTGCCTTTGTAGGAGTAACTGTCCTTGTAAGGCAGTATCAGAAGCTATAGGGAGTTGTGGAGACACAAAGCATGATGATGGAATTGAGTCAACTGAACTCATATTATTCAGTGCAAGTGTTTGCTGGGCAGACTGAGCTTCTATGGTACCCTGTGCCACGTTTCGTATAACAGGAACTTGTGAGATCGGAGGTAATTCGGCTCCCCTTTGTGTAGGGCTCATTATATCAGGCGGAGATTTTGCAAAGTCAACTGGTGTCTTTGTGAAGTGTGGAGCAGTCGAGGTAATGTTATGAACGGACTCAGGGGAAAGTGCTCCCTTCTGAGATGCTATATCTGCTTCTTGGAGTGAGATGTTATCTGCTTCCTCCTCCAGTAGGAAATCATTAATGCGTTTTAACATATCCTGTCGACGCTGCTGCCTTTTCTCATAAAGAGACAGTCTGCTAGTTGACCTTGGAAAGTTATAGTCCATAACATAGTCCTCCAAGTGCTTAGGAAGTGTACTCCGTCTCACCGGTCTCCCAGCTGATTGCTCTGAACTGGACGGGTTATCATCAGGCAATGACATATCTGTAGTAGTCGGTATCCGGCTCGAAGGACCATGTTATATTTTGGATATAGCTAGTTCAATGCGCACTGACCGCCACAGTGTTCTTGTTAGAGAACTCAGAGTCATGGATAGATGATAGCCTTTTAATGATTCCTTTGGCATCAACATAGATAGACATGTGCAAGGTTTTTCTAATACAATGAAGGAAAATAACAATCAACATAAATCACGTAAGTGTTACATTGTAAATGAGAAACTTGGCATAAAATATTATTGCACAAAATATTCCTTATACAAGTTATAACGATCGCTATTCAAACTTCAAAGGATTGACGGCATATAATACAGCGACCAATTCACGTGCGGCAAAACAGTCACTTTAATATAGGCGAATAAACTTAGAAACACTATCTACAACAAATACACTTGCAATATAACATTAATATTCAAATAACACTGGACTTACTTGTCTGTTACTCGTACAATGTCCTTATAATGCAAACAATCCCGCGAACTTTCCAGTCAGAACGGCTGATGCAACTCTATAGCGCTACGCTTATTCTCAGACTACTAAATCAGCGTAGACTCCGCCACTGCGCTGGTTGCGCACTATTCAATGACGTACAGCGCTGATTCTGTGCATCTCCGTTATTATGCGAAACATGGAGAATTCAGAACAGTCACATTAGTACAGTAATGCTTTAACTAACTAGGAACAACTATATATTAATCTTTCTTAATGATAATTATAAGTTAATAAATAAGTTAATAAAAACACGTACAGCTCAGGTCCGTTAAATAATATTAACAGATACATCTTTTGATTTTTAATAATGTATTAGTTAATGTTGAAATGAATATTAATGTTAACTAATGAAGTTAACTAAAATTGAACCTTATTGTAAAGTGTTACCAAATCCGTTATATAATCTGCCCGGCAACAGAAGAGCTTCTCTCGTCCGGTTGTGCAATTTGCTCTTTTTATGACGCAGAAATGCCAGTAAATCAAGCGTGTTCCTTGTGTTAACACTCTCAGTGAAGTTTAGCTTTAGTAGGGGTTCATTATCATAGAGCAAACGAACCGTTTCGGATCAAACTGAACATGTTTTAGCGTCACTCACTGGACATTTCACTCTGAAAACATCCCGAAATGTGCAAGAAAGCGACGTAATGTCATTTTGCAGAAATGTTGCCACATGGAGTCTGTGTTTATGATCATGATACTACTTTTCTAGTTCTCATTTAAAAGTGTAGAACATACTTTCCCCACTTCTTTCCTATGCTAGACTGTGAAACATATTAAATGCATTTAGTAAAAGAGGAAATCCTTCATATAATCGGTTATAATAACTTCAATCTGCCCTCCAATAAAAGAGCTTCTCTGGTCTGGTCTTGCTCTTTTCGTGAAGCGGAAATGCCAATTAATCAAGCTCATTAAAACAATTTGACCCATTTTTTTCTCTCTCTCTCTCTCTCTCTCTCTCTCTCTCTCTCTCTCTCTCTCTCTCTCTCTCTCTCTCTCTCTCTTTCTCTCTCTCTCTCTCTCTCTCTCTCTCTCTCTCTCTCTCTCTCTCTCCCTCTCTCTCTGTGTCCGAGATGCTGGAGATGAACCCAGTGTTTGCAGGGTTTTCTCCCGGATGTTAATGAGGGCCGTGGGAAAGCAGGTGAACTGAACTAAAGCGCTGAGGATCAATATTAATGGCAAGCTCTTTCTCTCTGTAATTAGCCTTGAAGATGCGTCACGTTCCTGTTCACTCAGTCCGGCTGGAGGAAAAGTCACATCTCAACACTGGCAGCTGAAATGCATTAGCAGAGAATTAGCAGACACGAGGGAGGACGATCTGGAGAGTTGAATAAACACTGGTTGGGGAGCAGTGTTGCTTCCAGAGCTTTGTTCACAGTTAAGGCCAATTTATACTTCTGCGTCGAGTGTACGCCGTAGTGTACGGCGTACGCTACGCACGTAGGCGACGCCGTCATGAGCATTTATACTTCTGCGTTTAGGTCTGCGTTGCTCTGCAGTACAGCGCCGAAACGCTAGTTGGCGGCGGAGGGTTTTAATGTTCCACTGTGTTTAGATTCCTCGCGGCAAGAAGAAGAAGATTCCTCGCGGCTGTTTTGAGTTTAGGTTACTACAAGCAATGTCGACTGAAAGAGAGCAGATCATGTTGGAGTTGGAGCTTATCGAGGTGGAAAAGGTAATTTTTTTGTTTTTTTTTAACAGTTTCGCTGAACTTAGAATTTAAAAATGGCGGGCGGTGCAGAAGAACACGCCGGAAATACATAGGAGGAAACGCGATGCTCCCAAGCCGACCAATCACAGATCTTGCGGTCCGTGTCGCCGCGACGTGTAGTTACATTTTTGAGGAGGTGCGCGTCAGGTTACGGCGAAGGGTACGGCGTATGGTACGCGTCTGTGCGTATGCTACGCCGTACCTACTGCGCGCACCCGACGCAGAAGTATAAATTGGCCTTTAGTGTGGATATAGTGGCCTGTTATCAGCATGATCAACTACTATTCGCCTTTGGCTAAGCCACGCCCCCCTTAGTTACTGTTGCTACGTCCGACAAACTTCATCTGGGCTCTGGTATCAACATGGCTTATGCTGTGACAGCTCTTCCTGCTGAAATGTTATCAAACTTTTATAAAGCAGCAAATAAAGTGTCCGATAGAAATAGGCAAAAGGGGCTGCAATATACGTTCGAAGGCTATATTCACGACATACAGGTGAAACGCAAGGAACAACAACGCATCCGAATAGAGGCAAAAGCACACCGGTCACAGTCAACAAATGAGCCACCGCATATCCTACTAATGGAGACGGAGGCTGGGACTAACAATATCAGGAGCAACACTGTTCACTGTTCATGCAAAGCTGGGTCTCTATTCACTTCTATAATCGTTATTACAAAGCAAACGGACTACGCGAGTATAACGTTGTATTTATTAGCAGTGTGTGCTAGACGACACTTGTCAGGGTTTGACTTCGGTTTTGGGAAGGGGAAAAACGCACACCCCCCTCCAACCTCTCTGGGAAACGCATATCTGTGTTACAAATGCCCCAGGCACAACGTTTAACCATATTCTTGATAAAACTACGATGCTAATAGCCCGCCGAGACCAAAAATATGAGACGCCTGTGTTAAAGTCAATGGAGCGCTGTGAAAAAGTGTCGGACCTCTGTGGAAGCTCGTTCTTGGCTGCGCTGTGATTGGTCAATCTACATTCTAGGGTTTGGCTTAGCCAAAGGCGAATTAATGTGAGACGGAGAGCTCTGGCTCCTGATTGGCTGAGCCACAATCAAACACATGTTTAAAGCAAGCGTACTGTAACCGGCCTACAGTTTGAACTGCAATAGAGGGAATGCATTAACGTCACTTCCCCGCCGGAACACGCCCCCCTCAGCGGGACTGAGTGGCAGAAGAGCTGCTGCGTGACTGGAGTTAATAGGGGAAACTGCGTTAACGCGAGTAAAACAAACTATTATCAGTTTAAACTAAAAGTTGGACTCGATATAGTGTTCCTTACAACTTATCAAAGATCCAGTGATCCATGGATATTGACATGCAGCCAGGAATCGTGTTTCCTGACATTTATATGTGCCTGATTTCGACGCCGGGGAAATAAATGAAGACAATTTGCCTGTAAACGTTTTATATAAATACAATATAGATAGGTCTAAATCCGAGTGATCACTTACATTAATGTTATACTGTATATCATCATATCGTCCAGCCCTAAAACTTGTATAGTTTTTTGTCAGTGTTTATTTAAAAACATCCAATTATGCAGAATATAGTCTGTTCTGTAGCTTTTTGCAGTCTGTAAAAATATACAGTACCTCAGATTTCTGGTCAAATCTAGTTGTACAGTCAATCGCAAAGCTCTTTACCATTTTAGATGTGTTTTGTGTGATTTTCACGGCGTTCACGCTGAAAACAAATGCTGCCGCTCAGTCTTTTTGCCACTTGTGGGCGTGACCGCATTCACTCCGGCCGACGGTGACGTCATGCACATACCCTCTATAGTTTGTGGAATAAGTATTTATATTACATATTAATTTTAATGAATAAGATTTAACTGTTTAACATTTGTTAAGAGCAATGACAATAAACAATGCTTTTACTGCATTCATTAAATCTAGATTAGGCTACTACTACTAATACATTTTGTATCATAATGTAAAAAAAAAAAATGTCAGTTGTAAATAAAGCAAATTGTTTGAGAACATTTTACAAGAAAATACTATTTCAGTGTTTTACCTTTAAAGTGTTGCATTTATTTCTGTTACTTGCTGTTTCTTTGAGACAATTTTCACAAATTACAATGTAAATCCTAGACCAATTTTTTTCAGTGTAGTCGCAATTAATTTATAAATGAACATTGTCCTACATTTTTAAATGCTGTTCAACTTTTTTGTGTGTAACAGAAGTAGAAGAAAATGAGGTGAAGCCCTAATAACCAATATCAATGGCAATCATGAATTTCATGTTTAAAGTTCATATTTTTAGATTACTAAAGACTTATTTTAGGAGTACACACACACACACACACACACGCACGCGCACACACACACACACACACACACACACACACACACACACACACACACACACACACACACACGCACGCGCACACACACACACACACACACATGCACGCGCACACACACACACACACTCTCTCTCTCTCTCTCTCTCTCTCTCTCTCTCTCTCTCTCTCTCTCTCTCTCTCTCTCTCTCTCTCTCTCACACACACACACACACACACACACACTCTCATACACACACACACACACACACGTACACTCTTTCTTACACACACTCTCTCTCTCTCACACACACACACTCTCAGATACTCTCTCATACTCTCTCTCTCTCTCACACACACACATACACTCTCTCACACACACTCTCTCTCACACACACACACATACACTCTCTCTCACACTCTCTCTCTCTCTCTCTCTCTCTCTCAAAGACACACACACACTCTCTCTCACACACTCTCTCTCTCTCTCTCTCTCTCTCACACACACACACACACACATACACTCTCTCTCAGGCACTCTCTCTCTCTCTCACACACACACACACACAATCTATCTCTCTCTCTCTCTCTCTCTCACACACACACACACACACACACACACTCTCATACACACACACACACACACACACACACACACACGTACACTCTCTCACACACACACACTCTCTCTCAGATACTCTCTCATACTCTCTCTCTCTCTCTCTCTCTCTCTCTCTCACACACACACACACACACACATACACTCTCTCTAACACACACTCTCTCTCTCTCACACACACACACTCTCTCTCAGATACTCTCTCATACTCTCTCTCTCTCTCTCTCTCTCTCTCTCTCACACACACACACACACACACACACACACTCTCTCTAACACACACTCTCTCTCTCTCACACACACACACACTCTCTCTCAGATACTCTCTCATACTCTCTCTCTCTCTCTCACACACACACACACACATACACTCTCTCACACACACTCTCTCTCTCACACACACACACACATACACTCTCTCTCACAGACTATCTCTCTCTTTCTTACACACACACACACACACACACACACACATACACTCTCTCTCAGACACTCTTTCTCTCTCTCACACACACACACACACACAATCTATCTCTCTCTCTCTCACACACACACATACACTCTCTCTCACACACACTCTCTCTCTCACACACACACACACACATATACTCTCTCTCAGACACTCTCTCTCTTACACACTCTCTCTCTCTCACACACACACACACATTATATTCTGTCCCCTTACACTAACATTTTCAACAAAAAAATACTCATACTGTGTGATTTATAAGCTGTTTTCCTCATGAGGACCACATTGCTCACACACAGACACACACACACACATGAAATTAAATGTCCAAGTTCTCAGTGAGTTGTGTGTGTGTCAGAAGTGAGCGTCTCACAGGGAATGAATGCCGGTTTGGGGCGACTCTGGATCCGCTGGGATTTGGAGATCAGTCTTACACCCCTCTCCGTGTGTGAGGACGAGCTGGAGCGAGAGAAAGCAGGGGATTATGGGACTGGGACTCGCTCAGAGATGCAGAGGGGCATCTGTCAGAGGTCGTGACCTTTCCTCTGCTCCGGCGACGGGTTGCCATGGGCCGCAGGTTTCGTGCCGCCAAATCAGTGTGTCACTGGAGCATGAAACACACACACACACACACACACGCACAAGACGTGTGTGTTGCCCACGTCACCTCCTGCGCTGTGGCTTGCAGATGTTCTCCAGAAAACTGAAGAATGCACTGACATATTAATGAGAAACTCATGCGAGGAAACAATGAAACGGCAAACAATGATCGGTCGTGTTTCTGCTCATAAAGGAATATGAAATAACCCCTGACCCCAATAATAAACTTTGCTGAATAACTTGTTCTGAATTGTTTATGCTACAGATATAAATCTTAAATTGTGCAGTTAAAACTTGCAATGCCTCCCAAGTATGATGATGTCATCACAAGGCACCTCATTTTTAAAATATTATGGCAGTACCATGGAATTATACATATTTGTTTTAATGTTTATGAAAGGCTGCATAGATTTGATCAAAAATACAGTAATATTGTGAAAAATTACTATTTAAATCAGCTGTTTGCTATGTAAAGTGTAATTTTCAGCATCATTACTCCAGTCTTCAGTGTCACATGATCCTTCAGAAATCATTCTAATATGATGATTTGATGCTTATTATCCTTTTTATTATCCTTTTTTTTTCTCTATTTTGCTTTGCTGCTCAATTATTAATTATTATTATAAATGTTTAAAACCCCAACATCTTGAATGGTAAAGTGTATCACGGTTTCTGCAGAAATGTGAAGCAGCACAACTGTTTTCAACATTGATAATAATCATAAATGTTTATTGAGCATCAAATCATCATATTAGAGTGATTTCTGAAGGATCATGTGACCCGGAGTAATGATGCTGGAAATTCAGCTTTAATCACAGGAATAAAATTACATGAATGATTCCAAAATGTTGACTGGTAATGCATACGGACTCTGTTGTAAATATTTTCTATTAAATTTTTTTTAACCCACTGTTACAGTTTTTTTTTTTTTTTTTACTGTTTACACACAAAATCCTTACTTGTCACACAATTTCTGAAACCTGACACTCTAAATCTGCAAAACCATACACTAATTCTCGGCCTTCGACTCAGTTTTCAATTTCATAAAACACTTTTTGCAAACCACAACACACAGTTATCTATAACTCACCAAAATCTATCAGGAAGTCTCTTGATTTCCGTTTCTAAACACAACCGATCAAAATGCCACAGTAATTCATCAGTGCCTCACACACACTCCTCACACACACACTCCTCACATGTGCAAACACTCATTGCTTCACTGAACGCCAACCAATCATGGCTTTAGAATAGGCCTATAAAGGCCAAAGGTCAAGTTATAGGTTTTTCCGGACTGTGTAATACTGTATTCACAACCACAAACGCTTACAGTGAAAATATAAATAGTTTGGTTTCAATCTTGCTTTCGTGTTTACCGTGAATTTTTCAACATCTCTCTGCCAATTACTTTCAATCTTGTACAGAAATCTACATATGAGGTCATGAAAGAAGAGCTTTAGGTTTTGAATAACTGTGTGTGTATGATATATCCAAAAATATACTATCATGGCAAAGGTGTTTGCAACATAAGACAAATGTTTGCTTTTGAGATGTGTTTGTGATATTCTGAATACACTTCATTTAACAAGTGCATTGTGTGTGTGCAATTCTTGTATTTGTGTGTAAAGTTTTGAAAAAAAGAGACAACATTTTTAAAATGTGTGTAAGCAGTTGAAAAAAAAAACATTTATACAAACTGAAAAGTAACAATATATAAACCAGATTTTAGAAAGTTGAATGAAGCCGATAATATATAATAAACAATTTGTAGTTATTTTTCTAAAGTATTTTTCTCCAAACTATGACATGGACCCCACAGCCCCCCCTTGTGGCTCCCAGTCCCTCCGCTATAGCAAAACCTCTCTATTAAATCATTTACAGGTAATTATGAACAACTTAAAAGGTCATGGAAATGCATCGGGATATTCAGCAAAATCCCAGTTTTAGCTCCTCGGTCAATACGGAGTTGCATCACTCGGGTGAAATATGACATCATGCTTAAATACCTGTCGGTTCTACCAGTAAAAACAATCTGAATTCAACCTCCACATTCAGCCGTGAAAAAGCTCCTGTAACAGAAGAGGCTGAAACAACATCAGGAAAGCCTGAGTCCTGCAGGTGTCCCTACACCTGAACCGGTCCCGGCTGAACAAGGGCCCTGTGTCCCTGTGGCCGTGTTTGCATGAGCCCCGTCCAGGTGTGTAGTGGCTTTGCTTCGTCAGGGCAGAAGGTTTGGAGCTGAAAAAGCCCAATGGTTGGGGGTTGGGGGTACAAACACTGTGCTTTGACTCTCTCCCACCACGCAAAAGGCATCATTGTGCGCGTCTCCCACTGGGACCGGCCCTAAATGCCGCTTTTCAGCATTCAGACGCTCAATGGTGGACAGGCCAACTTGTTTTGGGGGTGGTTGTTTTAAAAGATTTATGTGAAGCCCCCTTTTTTCCCAGGACACATGGTAATGTCCAAAAGGCCCTTGGGGCAATTAGGCAACAGATAATTAACTTCATTGAAATAAATGTGTGAATGGGAGCTTTCTTCTGCTGCTGCTGTCCTTTTCTTGATTCTCCATCCATCATCAGCATAGCAATGTGACGAATCCAGCTTCTCAAACACATCTAGAGTGCACAACGAGTGCCATCTTGATGCTGAACGTTGTTGTTATTGTCATTTTCTCCAATGAAAATGGCAGGGAAACGGAGGAAATTCTGGAGCGGTTGAGCAATGCAACCAGTTGCTGATATTTCCTAATTCTTCAATTATGCATTAAGTCAAACACAGCCGAACAAAGCTTTTAAATGCTCACCATTGCAATATTTAAAAGACCATTTGATCTAAGCAAAACTAAAAAAGGAGAACTGAAAACACTCTCATTTCCTCATCAAAACAATAATAGTGAAGTTAAATCATTCGTCACCAACCAAAATCCCTGACCATTAAAGAAGATTTACAACTGATCAGTTCGACTGGCGATTTTTTGTTTTTGTAACAATGACATCAACGTATGCCTGCATAAGAGGAAGTTATGATCAAATTTGATTATGCCCTAACCGACTGTAACTGAAACCCAACCACTGTTAAACCAACATAATGGTTAGATGATGGTTTATTTATTTCATGAGTTAATTGTTAATATAACTAAATTGGTACAATAGGCTACAATTTTATGTATACACTCCCCGGCCACTTTATTAGGTACACCTTCTAGTACTGGATTGGTCCCCATTTTGCCTTGAATTCTTAATAGCATTGATTTAACAAGGTGCTGGAAACATTCCTCAGAGATTCTGCTCCATACTGACATGAAAACATCACGCAGTTTGTTTTAAAAGGGATGGACATGGCCAGCAACAATACCCATGTCGGCTGTGGCGTTTAGAGGCTCGATTGGCCCAAAGTGTGCCAAGAAGATATATAACACACCATTACACCATCAGCAGACTGAACCACTGATACAGGACAGGATCGGTCCATGCTTTCATGTTGATTACGCCAAACTCTGACCTTTCCATCTGAAGGTTTCTGCAGAAATCAAGACTCATCAGACCTGAAATGTTTCTCCATTCTTCTATTGTCCAGTTCTGGTGAGTCTTTGTGAATTATAGCCTCAGTTTCTGTTCTCAGCTGAGAAGTGTGTGTGTGTGTGTGTGTGTGTGTGTGTGTGTGTGTGTGTGTGTGTGTGTGTGTGTGTGTGTGTGTGTGTGTGTGTGTGTGTGGGTGTGTTTTCCGCTGCTTCAGGGTTTGGCGTGTTGTGTGTTCAGAGATGCTCTTCTGCAGACCTCGGTTGTATCGAGGGTTATTTGAGTTACTGTTGCCTTTCTATCAGCTGAAGCCCCGTTTACACAAAGGGAAGACGCAGATATTTCCCTGCGTTTTGCCTCTCATTTACACGAAAACCCCATTTTTATCACAGAAAACGATTATTTCTAAAAACTACGCCCAAAGTGGAGATTTCTGAGAACGCCGGTTATGTGTTGCGTGTCAACTGGGAGAAACGGGGTTTTAGGTTCTCAAACGTCACATTATGCGCCAGAAAATGCTTAGTGTCACAGTTTGGCAGAGTTATGATGGCACTCGACGGCGTATTTATGCAACAGTCTCCTTTAACCTTCTGGGGTTCTTCAGGTCAAAAATGACCCGAAGCGTTTAAATAAAAAAATGTTAAAAATCGTAGCTTCATCGGAATGGTCCAAAACTTGGTGACTTTTTTGGTACTTGGTATATGAACACCCCAACAAATTGGGGACAGGATTTGAAACGTCTAAGTGGTCGTAAAAAAAAAATAGTCACACTCAGGGTCTTCGGGTCTAAAATGACCCGCAGGAAATGAATTGGAAATTGTCAAAAATATGAAAATACAGAGTTTTTTTGTGCATACAATCTACCAAACAGCCAGGATGCAGAAAAAAAGCACACAACAGTGAAGGGGTGAATCTCTTAAAACAATGGGTGACAAAATGCTTTCCATTGTTCTTTTTATAATGCAATGATCAGGTTTGAATGTATTATAAAGTAAAACTGCCACTTCAAATTACCATTTAAACCAACCAAAAAAAAAAAAAAACTTTTTTAGAATTTTTAAAAAATGACAAAAATAGTCTTTGAGAATCTGTTATTATATATTCAAATCAACAACCTGAAAAAATTAAACAATATGTGAAAAAATCACTAGACTGTTTCTACCATAGGTTTCTACAGAGAGCTGTAAATCCACTAGTGGTAAAAATGTGCTATTGCGTGATAAAAATGCTCAGTGTGTCCACCAGATGGCTCCGATCTCATTTCAAAAATTGCTTTCATGAGGCCTAGACTTGACTCTAAAATGAAATACAGCTTTAGTAAAAAAAAAAAAATTATTATATATTTATAATTTTTTTTATTATATTCAATGGGAAAAAATGGGTCTTAATTATTGCATGAATATTAATTATAAATCATAAAATTATCTCAAAACACCAAAAAATAAAAGAAAAAATATTATTGAACAAAAATATATTTCATTGATTTTACTCAAATAAAATGTATCTTAATGCCGCCCTCCGGGTCATTTTTGACCCGAAGGTCCTGAGTGTGAGTCTAAAATGAAGAACCCCAGAGGGTTAAAGTCATTTAAATCACATTAAGTTTGAACTTCGGCAGATCGTCTGATGCTGCCATATGATTGGCTGGTTAAATATTTGCTTTAACAAGCAGTTGAACAGGTGTGCCTAATAAAGTGGCCAGCGAGTGTTGAACGTGAACATTTTAAATGCACTTCTCCCATAAAGAACTCACTGATTAAAAGACCAATAAATTAGAAAATCAATCAATGGGTGCAAATGTACCAATAATTTTTATACCATGGTCTGGGTGAATACTCGATTCTGATTGGCTGCAGGGTGTCCATTAAAAAGTGATAGAGGACACCTAGTAAAGGAGTTCTGGTGAAACTGACTGTTTACCGTTCGAAATTAATAAATACCGGTAAATGCGCTGCCTACATCAGCTGTGAGTAACCATAGCAACAGGCAGACAAAGTATCTGTTTACAATTTATTGTATCAAAACAAACATCTAGTTAGCCGTTACACGCTGATTTCACGCAGCCGCCATTATGAAATGGCTCCGGTGGGAAGAAAACCGGAAGTGTCGCCTTTAATCATAGGAGAGTCGCGAATGCGATGGCGTATTGTTGTGTTTAATGTAGAAATGAGTTATTATAAGTAAATCGCGGCAGCAGCTTCAGGTTGGTAGTCCAAGGCGCTGTTGTCTATCTGTACTTCAGGTTTTCTTCCCACCGGAGCCTTGCTTTTTTCGATTTCAAAATGGCGGCTGTGTGAAATCAGCGTATACTATGGCTACCTGTGTGTTTTAAAAAAAAACACACAAGTGTAACACCCATGGCTAGACAAGCCTAACTTACATGAAAAAAAAAAAATACGTTAACTTTCTGGCTGGCTAGTTAGCTAAACTGAAGGGTTCTCCGAGCTGAGCGGACTATAATATCTCCGGTTCCAAAATAAACCGTCAGGCGTAACCAGGGAAACCAAGTTATTGTTTGTAAAACTTTAGATTTCGATTGTAAAACTAATTAAAATATAAACTAATGTGTTGAGAAAAACTCCATAGTAAATATCTTCAACCAAAATTATTTTTCTTTGTACCTCAAAATAAATAAATAAAAGTCAATGAACCAATAAAAATATGAATGATTTGTATATTTTCCCTCCACCACAGTGGTATAACTGTAGACGGCTGCCTCGCTCAGCTTACATAACACTATTCATCTGGGCTTTGATGAGCTTTGCCCTCTGAGCAACAGTTACAAAACCTCCACTTCTGAAGTCAAGCCCGAGTTAACTGACAGTGGTTGAGGTCGTTAGCTTGTGATGTGCTCGTCGGTTCAAACCCAGCTAAAGCTAACCGCAACATCTTGCATGGTGGTTATGGATCTGCACAGGGTGGAAGTGGGTATGAGGAAGACCGTGACTACAGGGCTGGGCTTATCAACAACCCAGGAGAAACAGTAACCCACAATGCACCTCCCCGTGCCAGCCAACCGCCTCTGTCTGGCAGCGCTTCACGAACTGTACACATTATTCATAGCTACCATCAATTATTGTGTGTGTGTACTGTGTGGTTGCCGTTTTAATTGGCCAATGACATATTAGATAAGCACGCTTGAAATACACACATACCTTCAGAGCTGAATTATATTTCATCACATCAAATAACAAGAACTAAGAAGTGTATTGAATGTGCACTTGTAGTGTGCTTCACATATTAAAACTATATATTTAATACTTGCACTTAAAGAGAGTACACTTCATGTCGATGTCAAGTACACTTTAAAAAAGAAGTGCACTTATTTTGATGTGTTGACTAACATACTAAAAGCACATCAAAAGTTTTGATAATAATGTTAACTGTAGTGTGTTTTTGATATTACACTTATGTAGTAAATTGCAACTTCATCATTACAAATGTGTAACTACAACCAGTTTAGCATTGATGCTGCTCAGTGCCTTCAGCTGTACACTTCAACCATACTTCAAAAGGCAATAGAATTATTAAATTACATATAGAGATGTACTGACGTCCTACTTAAGTGATTAGAAAAGCACTCTTAAGTCCAACTAATTGCATTTAATAACTTTAAGCTATAAAACATTTGAATTTAATTGCAATAAACATTTCAGTGGCAAAAAAAAAAAACATGACATTAAGTCATTAATACACTAAAGTATATTATTTTTAAGTATATTATTTCCATAGTAAGCACTCTTTTTAGAAATTTGCTAAAGTGTACTTTGTGTTCACAAGGGTACAAACAAAATAACTAACAGTCTTGTTTATTCTTGCTGTGTGTGCGTGCGTGCGTGCGTGCGTGCGTGCGTGGGTGTGTGTGTGTGCCAGTGTGTGCCTGTGTGTCCGTGTGTGTGTCCGTGTGTCCGTGTGTGTGTGTGTGTGTGTGTCCAAGTGTGTGTGTCCGCCTGTGCGTGTGTGTGTGTGTTGTTGTGTTTATGTGTGTGTGTGTGTGTGTGTCCGTGTGTGTGTATGCGTTTGTGTGTGTGTGTGTGTGTGTGTCCGCGTGTGCATGCGTGTGTGTGTGTGTGTGTGTCTGTCTGTGTGTCCGCGTGTGCATGCGTGTGTGTGTGTCGTTGTGTGTCGAGTGTGCATGTGTGTGTGTGCGTGTGTGTGTGTGTCTGTCTGTGTGTCCGCGTGTGCATGCGTGTGTGTGTGTGTGTGTGTGTGTGTGTGTGTGTGTGTGTCTGTCTGTGTGTCTGTCTGTGTGTGTGTGTGTGTGTGTCTGTCTGTGTGTGTGTGTGTGTGTGTGTGTGTGTGTGTGTGTGTGTGTGTGTGTGTCTGTCTCTCTGTGTGTGTGTGTCTGTCTGTGTGTCCGCGTGTGCATGCGTGTGTGTGTGTGTGTTTGTGTGTCGTTGTGTGTCGAGTGTGCGTGTGTGTGTGTGTGTGTGTGTGTGTGTGTGTGTGTGTGTGTGTGTGTCTGTCTGTCTGTGTGTCTGCGTGTGCATGGGTGTGTGTGTGTGTGTGTGTGTGTGTGTGTGTGTCTGTGTGTCTGTCTGTGTGTCCGCATGTGCATGCGTGTGTGTGTGTGTATGTCGTTGTGTGTCGAGTGTGCGTGTGTGTGTGTGTATGTCGTTGTGTGTCGAGTGTGCGTGTGTGTGTGCCAGTGTGTGTGTGTGTGTGTGTGTAGTCATATCTCCTGGGGCCTCCTTAAGAAGACCTGCTGACAGTCGACACGTGTGGCTACAGCTCCGACACGACGCTTCCCAGCGCTGCTCCTGCTGGCTTCACTACAGCCCAGTATAGCCCAGTTAAACTGAAGTGCCTGCCTCTTTCAAAGCTCACAGGTTGACTTATGAGCTGTAGGTAGCAATAATATTAAAGGTGAATGAAGTTGTGTTGAATTTGGACTCAGGCCTAGATGGACAGACTCAGACTGAGTGCATTTGTTGACCTTGGCACTTCTGGCAGAAACACTAAATGAGATTCCAGCATGTTTGTGTTTGCACTCTTACAGATTCACTAAATGGTTGCGGCACTTTTGTGCCTTTTAGATAAAAAACAACAACATTTGTTTTAATTTGTGCCATTTCTTCCGTATGTTTATATCCCAATAATGGTTAGGTTTAAAGGTGGACTTTTTTAAAAGTGTATTATATTTCCATACAAATCACATCGTACACTCTAAAAAATGCTGGGTTGTTTCAACCCAAATTTGGGTCAAATATGGACAAACCCAAATGTTGGGTTAAAAATGTGATTAAAAAATTTACAATTTTTAATTACATTTTTAACCCAACATTTGGGTTTGTCCATATTTGACCCAAAATTGGGTTAAAAACAACCCAGCATTTTTTAGAGTGTAATTTTAACCTAACTGATATTCAATCGAGATTGAATCGTAAGCTTGTGAATCGAAATCGATTGTGTCAATACAAAACAGTTATGTTTTCTCATAAGATCAGACTGTAAAATATTCAGCTTTTCACAACGACAGCTCTTATCTCTGTCTCTCTCAACTGAGGCTCAACTGTGCAAGACAGATCACATGAAACGATCCCTGGGAAATCTCATTATCATCTTAGGAGTTTGATCACGATTGACAGCTTTGACTGGCCATCAATCATATCACATTCTGACATCCTCATTGACACATAAAATTGAAATGCGGCACAAACTCAAACAAGCCCTTGTGCTAATGTTGGCAATGTTTGGCCTTGAAAAGAAGTATCTGAAGTCTGACGTGTCTGCACTCTAAAAAATGCTGGGTTGTTTCAACCCAACTTTGGGTCAAACACGGAAAACCCAGCCGTTGGGTTAAATTTATAAATAACTTTTTTTAACCCAATGTTTGGGTTTGTCCATTTTTTGACCCAAAATTGGGTTAAAACAACCCAGCACTTTTTAGAGTGTGGGTAACGGGGGGGATTTGCAATGTTTTCAGAGCAAAATCTGAATAAATGTAATAGTATGATCATATCAGGAAAGGTCATATATACACTCTAAAAAATGCTAGGTTGTTTCAACCCAAACTTGGGTCAAATATGGACAAACCCAAATGTTGGGTTAAAAATGTAATTACAAAATTTACACTTGAAAATGAAAGTTGAAGTTGGGTTAAAATTTTAAATGACGTTTTTAACCCAACATTTGGGTTTGTCCATATTTGACCCAAATTTGGGTTAAAACAACCCAGCATTGTTTAGAGTGTAACACACAATATTTAATACTGTATAAATAATACCGATTATCAACTGAACATCTCTCACTTTTACTCACATAAAGTGTAAAAATGCAAATAAAAATGAAAAGTTGTTTTAATAAAGTATTCTGATCGCACCACACACAATCTGTTCTGTTCATTAAGAATGAGGCACACTAACGAAAATCAACGTTTAATTGCATTTCAAGTCACCAATGAAGTTTATTTCCAGTTCAGATACAGAAAACGAGTCTGAATAAAGCCCAAAAGTCGTCTATCTCATTCAGAGTCTGTTTCTCACCAGCCAAACGACCAGTCTATCCACTAACTATCTCTCTGAGCTGCAGATTTGTCGTCTAAGCTGTGTTTTGATATCACAGACTGCGGAAACAAGAGCTACGCAATGAACTCTCCACCCAGGGGAGAAAAAGAAAATACATATTGGAGGATATATTGAAACACAAACATGAGGTCACCTCCGTCGGCAGAGCTGAAATCTCAGAGCCGCTGCTGTTTGTTTTTACAGCGTGGACTTGCAGACGTAGACGCAGGTGAACATACATAACTTACTCGTGTTGGTCTCGGGTGGCTATTCAAGGTATGTAATATTTGCAGCCAGTGTTGATATTAGCCGAAGACCTCGCCGTAGGAGAAGTGCAGTTAAACCAGAGAGAACAGTTGTCGTGTGTGTGCAGAACTGTGACTAAACGCTACGGCGGCACGACTATTACACTTTCAAAAGCGCAGAAATGAACAGAGTTAACTCTCCGGAGGAAAGTTCAAACACGGCGTATTCAATTATATTTTACAACTGGAATAACAATTTTTTTTCAGTGTTTTCCCTTTAAATCCGAGAACTGAAATATACTCTAACTCACCAACGCTCTTGTGTTCATATGATGATAATAAACCTCGGTTTGAGGTACTTCAAATCTTATATAATTTTATAAAAACTGTACCTGTAGATTATATAATATTAATTAAATAAAGGCCACTTAAGTGCACTTGAAGAGAGACACTTTCATGACTACACTGTATGAAAATATATCACCAATTATATATGACAACATATGTTTTTGCATTGCTTTAACTCATAAAAAGAAGTTAAGTTTTTTAAATTATACAAGATTCAACTAATGTTTAAGTCAGTTTAATGCAATTTAAGTTAAAATGACTGTGATGATTGTACTAAAATTATTAATTTGCAGTGTACGTTTCTTAATATTTAAAAGTTTTACTTTAAAGTAGCCTACATCACGTTTTAATAATCTTTTGTTGTGTTTTAAACAAGTACACTTATTTTGATGTGTTGACTGATACTTAAGCACATGTAAAATACTTGATTATAATAATTTAAGCATACTACACTGCATCATTAAATATGTGTAATTACAAATATATCTAAATACATGACATGCAAGTTTCAATAGAAATGACATGTTTTAGTTAACCATAAATGCTTGTCATACTTTAAAAGTGTGCTAAAGTGTATGCTAAAGTGTGCTAAAGTGTATGCTAAAGTGTGCTAAAGTGTGCTAAAGAGTATGCTAAACTGTGCTAAAGTGTATGCTCAAGTGTGCTAAAGTGTGCTAAAGTGTATGCTAAAGTGTGCTAAAGTGTATACTAAAGTGTGCTAAACTGTGCTAAAGTGTATGCTAAAGTGTGCTAAAGTGTATGCTAATGTGTGCTAAAGTGTATGCTAAAGTGTGCTAAAGTGTATGCTAAAGTGTGCTAAACTGTGCTAAAGTGTGCTAAAGTGTATGCTAAAGTGTATGCTAAAGTGTGTTAAAGTGTGCTAAAGTGTATGCTAAAGTGTGCTAAAGTGTGCTAAAGTGTATGCTAAAGTGTGCTAAACTGTGCTAAAGTGTGCTAAAGTGTATGCTAAAGTGTGCTAAAGTGTATGCTAAAGTGTGCTAAAGTGTGCTAAAGTGTATGCTAAAGTGTATGCTAAAGTGTGCTAAACTGTGCTAAAGTGTGCTAAAGTGTATGCTAAAGTGTGCTAAAGTGTATGCTAAAGTGTGCTAAAGTGTGCTAAAGTGTATGCTAAAGTGTGCTAAAGTGTATGCTAAAGTGTGCTAAACTGTGCTAAAGTGTGCTAAAGTGTATGCTAAAGTGTGCTAAAGTGTATGCTAAAGTGTGCTAAAGTGTGCTAAAGTGTATGCTAAAGTGTGCTAAACTGTGCTAAAGTGTATGCTAAAGTGTGTGCTAAAGTGTATGCTAAAGTGTGCTAAAGTGTATGCTAAAGTGTGCTAAAGTGTGCTAAAGTGTGCTAAAGTGTATGCTAAAGTAAAAAACAAGGGGAAACTGATCAGAAGTTCATTACAGTTAGCTATACGTGTGGCAAGACTGAGAATGCATGTAAAATCGAGTTACTGCAAGTAGTGTCAGCATTCAAGTATTTAAACTAAGAATATATGCACTATTTTGTCTTCTTATGATGCATTTCTTTTGTTTTTCATTATTTTTTGGTTGTTTAGTTTACAGACTTCTGCTAAACAAGTTCATTTGAATGCAAATGCCGTAACGTGAGAGTATCAGTTTGAGATTCTCATGCAAAACTGTTAGCAGTTTCGTTGTGTTCCTTTTGTTTTAAAGATGATGTTTGCTTGCTTGCATCTTGTAAGGGAATATGAACATGAGATGATAATGAGAGATGTCTGAACAGGAGATGAATGGAAAGCCGGTGAATAGAAAACAATGGCATGGAATGTATGCGGTCGGTTCACAGTACATTCAGCATTTGGTGTTTCTAACGGACGTCGTGCGCTGAGCGTTTATCAGGGAGAGCCGTTTGCTGTGTCTTATCAGCTCACACAGGATCAAACCGTGCCATTCATTGGCTTCTGGAAGTCAAACTCTCTTTCACAACTTGCTCTCTCACTCTTACTTGCTTGCTTCCACTTTTCTGTCGTACATACAAACCCTCATAGATCAACTTATCCTCCTTTCATTCGTCACAGTCACACAGGAACTGATTGAGCCTTATCTTTCTAAGATACATAGCTTTTGTGCTTCACATTCATTCTCTTTATCAGATCAGTCAACAAGCCGTCCTCAGTTCTTCAAGGCAGGACACGCGAGCGCTACGGTGAGATCGGCACAGTGTGTGTGTGTGTGTGTGTGTGTGTGTGTACTCAGCTGACTGAGTTATCTTCACTCATGCTTGTGCAGGGATTACTCATCTCCAGCAGAGAGGTCAACACATTACACTCCAACACTGACATCCAACCTTATAGTCTCAATTAATAATCTCAATTAATCAGACACAAATAATAGAGTAGCCACTTCATTTATTTTATTTTATTCATTATTAGAGAAAATTAGCAAATTATTAAGTATAACTAATATTACATATAAAAATATATAT
>JARWKJ010000297.1:0-24340 GCA_029959095.1 Rhinichthys osculus
ACACAGGCGCGTTGAGTTTGGTGCAAATATCTCGTTCCGTTGACGAGTTATAGGCAATTTAGTAAAAGGGGCCCCTCCCACTCGGAACGTTTCGGCGGCCCTTAGGGACCGTGAACCCAAATTTCCACTTTTTTTTGATAATTATTGACATTCGGACTCCATAGAATCTTGCCGCACTGGTTTGGTTCCGGCCGGCCCAAAAACCTAGGACTAGTTCGCAAAAGTAGGTTTTACGGAAAACCCAAAATACCCGAAAATGCACCCAGGGTGACGAGCCAATCCGAGGCATGCATCTTGTCCGGCTCGAGCCAAGGATTCCAACGATGTAAGACACTTGAGCCTACGCCCGACGGTTGAGGAGTTATGAGCCATTTCGTACTTTTGCCCGCTGTAGCGCCACCTATGGGCCAATCGGGGCGTGCCTTGGTGAGGCTGTAGGCGGTGAGAGTACTACCAGCCCCCAAAGTTTCAAGTCTCTACGACTTACGGTTCGTCCTGCCCGATCAGTTTTACGTGGAGAATGTTGCATGATGGGAAAATTAACAATAACAATAGGGTTTCAGCACTGAAGTGCTTGAACCCCTAATAAAAAGGGACTAAAAAGGCCTATAAAAAAAAAACCTTAGGGTCCACGCACTTGACGCTTGTGCTGCTGCTTTCCAAAAACTTTATCAAGCCTTTTAACATGTGCCTCGGAGAGGAGAAAGTCGCTTTTTTGCCTTTTTGGCTCATTTTTCATGGAAATGTGGTGATTTTTGTTTTACCTTTTAAACTGCGACACCTCCACCGATGGCCCGATCTCCGTCAAACTTTGCACGCTTCCTCGGAATAATATGGCGCACATGCTCAGCTAATTTGGTGAAGTTTTGAGCAGAGCAGACCCTTTTTCAGTCATTTAAATGTCATTTTGCATAGGATATTATAGAGCATTTTACACCTTTATAACAGTTAAAGGGCCACCGGTGGCCCGACGTCCATAAAAGCTTCCAGGCCTCTTTAGGGCCAGGTGACGCATGCGCACGGCCGGTTTTGTGAGGTTGTATGCAAATCAGGCAGGAAGAGGGCCGCTTTCAGCCATTTCATGGGATTTGCCATATAGAAATACATCATTTTGGCACCTGTTTAACAGATAGAGCGCCACCAAGTGCCCGTTAGCCCTGTCCTTTTTCACGCGACCACAGAATGAGCTCTCACACAGGCGCGTTGAGTTTGGTGCAAATATCTCGTTCCGTTGACGAGTTATAGGCAATTTAGTAAAAGGGGCCCCTCCCACTCGGAACGTTTCGGCGGCCCTTAGGGACCGTGAACCCAAATTTCCACTTTTTTTTTGATAATTATTGACATTCGGACTCCATAGAATCTTGCCGCACTGGTTTGGTTCCGGCCGGCCCAAAAACCTAGGACTAGTTCGCAAAAGTAGGTTTTACGGAAAACCCAAAATACCCGAAAATGCACCCAGGGTGACGAGCCAATCCGAGGCATGCATCTTGTCCGGCTCGAGCCAAGGATTCCAACGATGTAAGACACTTGAGCCTACGCCCGACGGTTGAGGAGTTATGAGCCATTTCGTACTTTTGCCCGCTGTAGCGCCACCTATGGGCCAATCGGGGCGTGCCTTGGTGAGGCTGTAGGCGGTGAGAGTACTACCAGCCCCCAAAGTTTCAAGTCTCTACGACTTACGGTTCGTCCTGCCCGATCAGTTTTACGTGGAGAATGTTGCATGATGGGAAAATTAACAATAACAATAGGGTTTCAGCACTGAAGTGCTTGAACCCCTAATAAAAAGGGACTAAAAAGGCCTATAAAAAAAAAACCTTAGGGTCCACGCACTTGACGCTTGTGCTGCTGCTTTCCAAAAACTTTATCAAGCCTTTTAACATGTGCCTCGGAGAGGAGAAAGTCGCTTTTTTGCCTTTTTGGCTCATTTTTCATGGAAATGTGGTGATTTTTGTTTTACCTTTTAAACTGCGACACCTCCACCGATGGCCCGATCTCCGTCAAACTTTGCACGCTTCCTCGGAATAATATGGCGCACATGCTCAGCTAATTTGGTGAAGTTTTGAGCAGAGCAGACCCTTTTTCAGTCATTTAAATGTCATTTTGCATAGGATATTATAGAGCATTTTACACCTTTATAACAGTTAAAGGGCCACCGGTGGCCCGACGTCCATAAAAGCTTCCAGGCCTCTTTAGGGCCAGGTGACGCATGCGCACGGCCGGTTTTGTGAGGTTGTATGCAAATCAGGCAGGAAGAGGGCCGCTTTCAGCCATTTCATGGGATTTGCCATATAGAAATACATCATTTTGGCACCTGTTTAACAGATAGAGCGCCACCAAGTGCCCGTTAGCCCTGTCCTTTTTCACGCGACCACAGAATGAGCTCTCACACAGGCGCGTTGAGTTTGGTGCAAATATCTCGTTCCGTTGACGAGTTATAGGCAATTTAGTAAAAGGGGCCCCTCCCACTCGGAACGTTTCGGCGGCCCTTAGGGACCGTGAACCCAAATTTCCACTTTTTTTTTGATAATTATTGACATTCGGACTCCATAGAATCTTGCCGCACTGGTTTGGTTCCGGCCGGCCCAAAAACCTAGGACTAGTTCGCAAAAGTAGGTTTTACGGAAAACCCAAAATACCCGAAAATGCACCCAGGGTGACGAGCCAATCCGAGGCATGCATCTTGTCCGGCTCGAGCCAAGGATTCCAACGATGTAAGACACTTGAGCCTACGCCCGACGGTTGAGGAGTTATGAGCCATTTCGTACTTTTGCCCGCTGTAGCGCCACCTATGGGCCAATCGGGGCGTGCCTTGGTGAGGCTGTAGGCGGTGAGAGTACTACCAGCCCCCAAAGTTTCAAGTCTCTACGACTTACGGTTCGTCCTGCCCGATCAGTTTTACGTGGAGAATGTTGCATGATGGGAAAATTAACAATAACAATAGGGTTTCAGCACTGAAGTGCTTGAACCCCTAATAAAAAGGGACTAAAAAGGCCTATAAAAAAAAAACCTTAGGGTCCACGCACTTGACGCTTGTGCTGCTGCTTTCCAAAAACTTTATCAAGCCTTTTAACATGTGCCTCGGAGAGGAGAAAGTCGCTTTTTTGCCTTTTTGGCTCATTTTTCATGGAAATGTGGTGATTTTTGTTTTACCTTTTAAACTGCGACACCTCCACCGATGGCCCGATCTCCGTCAAACTTTGCACGCTTCCTCGGAATAATATGGCGCACATGCTCAGCTAATTTGGTGAAGTTTTGAGCAGAGCAGACCCTTTTTCAGTCATTTAAATGTCATTTTGCATAGGATATTATAGAGCATTTTACACCTTTATAACAGTTAAAGGGCCACCGGTGGCCCGACGCCATAAAAGCTTCCAGGCCTCTTTAGGGCCAGGTGACGCATGCGCACGGCCGGTTTTGTGAGGTTGTATGCAAATCAGGCAGGAAGAGGGCCGCTTTCAGCCATTTCATGGGATTTGCCATATAGAAATACATCATTTTGGCACCTGTTTAACAGATAGAGCGCCACCAAGTGCCCGTTAGCCCTGTCCTTTTTCACGCGACCACAGAATGAGCTCTCACACAGGCGCGTTGGTTTGGTGCAAATATCTCGTTCCGTTGACGAGTTATAGGCAATTTAGTAAAAGGGGCCCCTCCCACTCGGAACGTTTCGGCGGCCCTTAGGGACCGTGAACCCAAATTTCCACTTTTTTTTTGATAATATTGACATTCGGACTCCATAGAATCTTGCCGCACTGGTTTGGTTCCGGCCGGCCCAAAAACCTAGGACTAGTTCGCAAAAGTAGGTTTTACGGAAAACCCAAAATACCCGAAAATGCACCCAGGGTGACGAGCCAATCCGAGGCATGCATCTTGTCCGGCTCGAGCCAAGGATTCCAACGATGTAAGACACTTGAGCCTACGCCCGACGGTTGAGGAGTTATGAGCCATTTCGTACTTTTGCCCGCTGTAGCGCCACCTATGGGCCAATCGGGGCGTGCCTTGGTGAGGCTGTAGGCGGTGAGAGTACTACCAGCCCCCAAAGTTTCAAGTCTCTACGACTTACGGTTCGTCCTGCCCGATCAGTTTTACGTGGAGAATGTTGCATGATGGGAAAAATTAACAATAACAATAGGGTTTCAGCACTGAAGTGCTTGAACCCCTAATAAAAAGGGACTAAAAAGGC
Source organism: Rhinichthys osculus (assembly GCA_029959095.1). Classification (NCBI taxonomy): domain Eukaryota; kingdom Metazoa; phylum Chordata; class Actinopteri; order Cypriniformes; family Leuciscidae; genus Rhinichthys; species Rhinichthys osculus. The sequence continues at coordinate 4,184 of JARWKJ010000297.1, forward strand.
CTATAAAAAAAAAAACTTAGGGTCCACGCACTTGACGCTTGTGCTGCTGCTTTCCAAAAACTTTATCAAGCCTTTTAACATGTGCCTCGGAGAGGAGAAAGTCGCTTTTTTGCCTTTTTGGCTCATTTTTCATGGAAATGTGGTGATTTTTGTTTTACCTTTTAAACTGCGACACCTCCACCGATGGCCCGATCTCCGTCAAACTTTGCACGCTTCCTCGGAATAATATGGCGCACATGCTCAGCTAATTTGGTGAAGGTTTTGAGCAGAGGCAGACCCTTTTTCAGTCATTTAAATGTCATTTTGCATAGGATATTATAGAGCATTTTACACCTTTATAACAGTTAAAGGGCCACCGGTGGCCCGACGTCCATAAAAGCTTCCAGGCCTCTTTAGGGCCAGGTGACGCATGCGCACGGCCGGTTTTGTGAGGTTGTATGCAAATCAGGCAGGAAGAGGGCCGCTTTCAGCCATTTCATGGGATTTTGCCATATAGAATACATCATTTTGGCACCTGTTTAACAGATAGAGCGCCACCAAGTGCCCGTTAGCCCTGTCCTTTTTCACGCGACCACAGAATGAGCTCTCACACAGGCGCGTTGAGTTTGGTGCAAATATCTCGTTCCGTTGACGAGTTATAGGCAATTTAGTAAAAGGGGCCCCTCCCACTCGGAACGTTTCGGCGGCCCTTAGGGACCGTGAACCCAAATTTCCACTTTTTTTTTTGATAATTATTGACATTCGGACTGCCATAGAATCTTGCCGCACTGGTTTGGTTCCGGCCGGCCCAAAAACCTAGGACTAGTTCGCAAAAGTAGGTTTTACGGAAAACCCAAAATACCCGAAAATGCACCCAGGGTGACGAGCCAATCCGAGGCATGCATCTTGTCCGGCTCGAGCCAAGGATTCCAACGATGTAAGACACTTGAGCCTACGCCCGACGGTTGAGGAGTTATGAGCCATTTCGTACTTTTGCCCGCTGTAGCGCCACCTATGGGCCAATCGGGGCGTGCCTTGGTGAGGCTGTAGGCGGATGAGAGTACTACCAGCCCCCAAAGTTTCAAGTCTCTACGACTTACGGTTCGTCCTGCCCGATCAGTTTTACGTGGAGAATGTTGCATGATGGGAAAATTAACAATAACAATAGGGTTTCAGCACTGAAGTGCTTGAACCCCTAATAAAAAGGGACTAAAAAGGCCTATAAAAAAAAAACCTTAGGGTCCACGCACTTGACGCTTGTGCTGCTGCTTTCCAAAAACTTTATCAAGCCTTTTAACATGTGCCTCGGAGAGGAGAAAGTCGCTTTTTTGCCTTTTTGGCTCATTTTTCATGGAAATGTGGTGATTTTTGTTTTACCTTTTAAACTGCGACACCTCCACCGATGGCCCGATCTCCGTCAAACTTTGCACGCTTCCTCGGAATAATATGGCGCACATGCTCAGCTAATTTGGTGAAGTTTTGAGCAGAGCAGACCCTTTTTCAGTCATTTAAATGTCATTTTGCATAGGATATTATAGAGCATTTTACACCTTTATAACAGTTAAAGGGCCACCGGTGGCCCGACGTCCATAAAAGCTTCCAGGCCTCTTTAGGGCCAGGTGACGCATGCGCACGGCCGGTTTTGTGAGGTTGTATGCAAATCAGGCAGGAAGAGGGCCGCTTTCAGCCATTTCATGGGATTTGCCATATAGAGAATACATCATTTTGGCACCTGTTTAACAGATAGAGCGCCACCAAGTGCCCGTTAGCCCTGTCCTTTTTCACGCGACCACAGAATGAGCTCTCACACAGGCGCGTTGAGTTTGGTGCAAATATCTCGTTCCGTTGACGAGTTATAGGCAATTTAGTAAAAGGGGCCCCTCCCACTCGGAACGTTTCGGCGGCCCTTAGGGACCGTGAACCCAAATTTCCACTTTTTTTTTGATAATTATTGACATTCGGACTCCATAGAATCTTGCCGCACTGGTTGGTTCCGGCCGGCCCAAAAAACCTAGGACTAGTTCGCAAAAGTAGGTTTTACGGAAAACCCAAAATACCCGAAAATGCACCCAGGGTGACGAGCCAATCCGAGGCATGCATCTTGTCCGGCTCGAGCCAAGGATTCCAACGATGTAAGACACTTGAGCCTACGCCCGACGGTTGAGGAGTTATGAGCCATTTCGTACTTTTGCCCGCTGTAGCGCCACCTATGGGCCAATCGGGGCGTGCCTTGGTGAGGCTGTAGGCGGTGAGAGTACTACCAGCCCCCAAAGTTTCAAGTCTCTACGACTTACGTTCGTCCTGCCCGATCAGTTTTACGTGGAGAATGTTGCATGATGGGAAAATTAACAATAACAATAGGGTTTCAGCACTGAAGTGCTTGAACCCCTAATAAAAAGGGACTAAAAAGGCCTATAAAAAAAAAACCTTAGGGTCCACGCACTTGACGCTTGTGCTGCTGCTTTCCAAAAACTTTATCAAGCCTTTTAACATGTGCCTCGGAGAGGAGAAAGTCGCTTTTTTGCCTTTTTGGCTCATTTTTCATGGAAATGTGGTGATTTTTGTTTTACCTTTTAAACTGCGACACCTCCACCGATGGCCCGATCTCCGTCAAACTTTGCACGCTTCCTCGGAATAATATGGCGCACATGCTCAGCTAATTTGTGTGAAGTTTTGAGCAGAGCAGACCCTTTTTCAGTCATTTAAATGTCATTTTGCATAGGATATTATAGAGCATTTTACACCTTTATAACAGTTAAAGGGCCACCGGTGGCCCGACGTCCATAAAAGCTTCCAGGCCTCTTTAGGGCCAGGTGACGCATGCGCACGGCCGGTTTTGTGAGGTTGTATGCAAATCAGGCAGAAGAGGGCCGCTTTCAGCCATTTCATGGGATTTGCCATATAGAAATACATCATTTTGGCACCTGTTTAACAGATAGAGCGCCACCAAGTGCCCGTTAGCCCTGTCCTTTTTCACGCGACCACAGAATGAGCTCTCACACAGGCGCGTTGAGTTTGTGCAAATATCTCGTTCCGTTGACGAGTTATAGGCAATTTAGTAAAAGGGGCCCCTCCCACTCGGAACGTTTCGGCGGCCCTTAGGGACCGTGAACCCAAATTTCCACTTTTTTTTTGATAATTATTGACATTCGGACTCCATAGAATCTTGCCGCACTGGTTTGGTTCCGGCCGGCCCAAAAACCTAGGACTAGTTCGCAAAAGTAGGTTTTACGGAAAACCCAAAATACCCGAAAATGCACCCAGGGTGACGAGCCAATCCGAGGCATGCATCTTGTCCGGCTCGAGCCAAGGATTCCAACGATGTAAGACACTTGAGCCTACGCCCGACGGTTGAGGAGTTATGAGCCATTTCGTACTTTTGCCCGCTGTAGCGCCACTATGGGCCAATCGGGGCGTGCCTTGGTGAGGCTGTAGGCGGTGAGAGTACTACCAGCCCCCAAAGTTTCAAGTCTCTACGACTTACGGTTCGTCCTGCCCGATCAGTTTTACGTGGAGAATGTTGCATGATGGGGAAATTAACAATAACAATAGGGTTTCAGCACTGAAGTGCTTGAACCCCTAATAAAAAGGGACTAAAAAGGCTATAAAAAAAAAACCTTAGGGTCCACGCACTTGACGCTTGTGCTGCTGCTTTCCAAAAACTTTATCAAGCCTTTTAACATGTGCCTCGGAGAGGAGAAAGTCGCTTTTTTGCCTTTTTGGCTCATTTTTCATGGAAATGTGGTGATTTTTGTTTTACCTTTTAAACTGCGACACCTCCACCGATGGCCCGATCTCCGTCAAACTTTGCACGCTTCCTCGGAATAATATGGCGCACATGCTCAGCTAATTTGGTGAAGTTTTGAGCAGAGCAGACCCTTTTTCAGTCATTTAAATGTCATTTTGCATAGGATATTATAGAGCATTTTACACCTTTATAACAGTTAAAGGGCCACCGGTGGCCCGACGTCCATAAAAGCTTCCAGGCCTCTTTAGGGCCAGGTGACGCATGCGCACGGCCGGTTTTGTGAGGTTGTATGCAAATCAGGCAGGAAGAGGGCCGCTTTCAGCCATTTCATGGGATTTGCCATATAGAAATACATCATTTTGGCACCTGTTTAACAGATAGAGCGCCACCAAGTGCCCGTTAGCCCTGTCCTTTTTCACGCGACCACAGAATGAGCTCTCACACAGGCGCGTTGAGTTTGGTGCAAATATCTCGTTCCGTTGACGAGTTATAGGCAATTTAGTAAAAGGGGCCCCTCCCACTCGGAACGTTTCGGCGGCCCTTAGGGACCGTGAACCCAAATTTCCACTTTTTTTTTGATAATTATTGACATTCGGGACTCCATAGAATCTTGCCGCACTGGTTTGGTTCCGGCCGGCCCAAAAACCTAGGACTAGTTCGCAAAAGTAGGTTTTACGGAAAACCCAAAATACCCGAAAATGCACCCAGGGTGACGAGCCAATCCGAGGCATGCATCTTGTCCGGCTCGAGCCAAGGATTCCAACGATGTAAGACACTTGAGCCTACGCCCGACGGTTGAGGAGTTATGAGCCATTTCGTACTTTTGCCCGCTGTAGCGCCACCTATGGCCAATCGGGGCGTGCCTTGGTGAGGCTGTAGGCGGTGAGAGTACTACCAGCCCCCAAAGTTTCAAGTCTCTACGACTTACGGTTCGTCCTGCCCGATCAGTTTTACGTGGAGAATGTTGCATGATGGGAAAATTAACAATAACAATAGGGTTTCAGCACTGAAGTGCTTGAACCCCTAATAAAAAGGGACTAAAAAGGCCTATAAAAAAAAAACCTTAGGGTCCACGCACTTGACGCTTGTGCTGCTGCTTTCCAAAAACTTTATCAAGCCTTTTAACATGTGCCTCGGAGAGGAGAAAGTCGCTTTTTTGCCTTTTTGGCTCATTTTTCATGGAAATGTGGTGATTTTTGTTTTACCTTTTAAACTGCGACACCTCCACCGATGGCCCGATCTCCGTCAAACTTTGCACGCTTCCTCGGAATAATATGGCGCACATGCTCAGCTAATTTGGTGAAGTTTTGAGCAGAGCAGACCCTTTTTCAGTCATTTAAATGTCATTTTGCATAGGATATTATAGAGCATTTTACACCTTTATAACAGTTAAAGGGCCACCGGTGGCCCGACGTCCATAAAAGCTTCCAGGCCTCTTTAGGGCCAGGTGACGCATGCGCACGGCCGGTTTTGTGAGGTTGTATGCAAATCAGGCAGGAAGAGGGCCGCTTTCAGCCATTTCATGGGATTTGCCATATAGAAATACATCATTTTGGCACCTGTTTTAACAGATAGAGCGCCACCAAGTGCCCGTTTAGCCCTGTCCTTTTTCACGCGACCACAGAATGAGCTCTCACACAGGCGCGTTTGAGTTTGGTGCAAATATCTCGTTCCGTTGACGAGTTATAGGCAATTTAGTAAAAGGGGCCCCTCCCACTCGGAACGTTTCGGCGGCCCTTAGGGACCGTGAACCCAAATTTCCACTTTTTTTTTGATAATTATTGACATTCGGACTCCATAGAATCTTGCCGCACTGGTTTGGTTCCGGCCGGCCCAAAAACCTAGGACTAGTTCGCAAAAGTAGGTTTTACGGAAAACCCAAAATACCCGAAAATGCACCCAGGGTGACGAGCCAATCCGAGGCATGCATCTTGTCCGGCTCGAGCCAAGGATTCCAACGATGTAAGACACTTGAGCTACGCCCGACGGTTGAGGAGTTATGAGCCATTTCGTACTTTTGCCCGCTGTAAGCGCCACCTATGGGCCAATCGGGGGCGTGCCTTGGTGAGGCTGTAGGCGGTGAGAGTACTACCAGCCCCCAAAGTTTCAAGTCTCTACGACTTACGGTTCGTCCTGCCCGATCAGTTTTACGTGGAGAATGTTGCATGATGGGAAAATTAACAATAACAATAGGGTTTCAGCACTGAAGTGCTTGAACCCCTAATAAAAAGGGACTAAAAAGGCCTATAAAAAAAAAACCTTAGGGTCACGCACTTGACGCTTGTGCTGCTGCTTTCCAAAAACTTTATCAAGCCTTTTAACATGTGCCTCGGAGAGGAGAAAGTCGCTTTTTTGCCTTTTTGGCTCATTTTTCATGGAAATGTGGTGATTTTTGTTTTACCTTTTAAACTGCGACACCTCCACCGATGGCCCGATCTCCGTCAAACTTTGCACGCTTCCTCGGAATAATATGGCGCACATGCTCAGCTAATTTGGGTGAAGTTTTGAGCAGAGCAGACCCTTTTTCAGTCATTTAAATGTCATTTTGCATAGGATATTATAGAGCATTTTACACCTTTATAACAGTTAAAGGGCCACCGGTGGCCCGACGTCCATAAAAGCTTCCAGGCCTCTTTAGGGCCAGGTGACGCATGCGCACGGCCGTTTTGTGAGGTTTGTATGCAAATCAGGCAGGAAGAGGGCCGCTTTCAGCCATTTCATGGGATTTGCCATATAGAAATACATCATTTTGGCACCTGTTTAACAGATAGAGCGCCACCAAGTGCCCGTTAGCCCTGTCCTTTTTCACGCGACCACAGAATGAGCTCTCACACAGGCGCGTTGAGTTTGGTGCAAATATCTCGTTCCGTTGACGAGTTATAGGCAATTTAGTAAAAGGGGCCCCTCCCACTCGGAACGTTTCGGCGGCCCTTAGGGACCGTGAACCCAAATTTCCACTTTTTTTTTGATAATTATTGACATTCGGACTCCATAGAATCTTGCCGCACTGTTGTGGTTCCGGCCGGCCCAAAAACCTAGGACTAGTTCGCAAAAGTAGGTTTTACGGAAAACCCAAAATACCCGAAAATGCACCCAGGGTGACGAGCCAATCCGAGGCATGCATCTTGTCCGGCTCGAGCCAAGGATTCCAACGATGTAAGACACTTGAGCCTACGCCCGACGGTTGAGGAGTTATGAGCCATTTCGTACTTTTGCCCGCTGTAGCGCCACCTATGGGCCAATCGGGGCGTGCCTTGGTGAGGCTGTAGGCGGTGAGAGTACTACCAGCCCCCAAAGTTTCAAGTCTCTACGACTTACGTTCGTCCTGCCCGATCAGTTTTACGTGGAGAATGTTGCATGATGGGAAAATTAACAATAACAATAGGGTTTCAGCACTGAAGTGCTTGAACCCCTAATAAAAAGGGACTAAAAAGGCCTATAAAAAAAAACCTTAGGGTCCACGCACTTGACGCTTGTGCTGCTGCTTTCCAAAAACTTTATCAGCCTTTTAACATGTGCCTCGGAGAGGAGAAAGTCGCTTTTTTGCCTTTTTGGCTCATTTTTCATGGAAATGTGGTGATTTTTGTTTTACCTTTTAAACTGCGACACCTCCACGATGGCCCGATCTCCGTCAAACTTTGCACGCTTCCTCGGAATAATATGGCGCACATGCTCAGCTAATTTGGTGAAGTTTTGAGCAGAGCAGACCCTTTTTCAGTCATTTAAATGTCATTTTGCATAGGATATTATAGAGCATTTTACACCTTTATAACAGTTAAAGGGCCACCGGTGGCCCGACGTCCATAAAAGCTTCCAGGCCTCTTTAGGGCCAGGTGACGCATGCGCACGGCCGGTTTTGTGAGGTTGTATGCAAATCAGGCAGGAAGAGGGCCGCTTTCAGCCATTTCATGGGATTTGCCATATAGAAATACATCATTTTGGCACCTGTTTAACAGATAGAGCGCCACCAAGTGCCCGTTAGCCCTGTCCTTTTTCACGCGACCACAGAATGAGCTCTCACACAGGCGCGTTGAGTTGGTGCAAATATCTCGTTCCGTTGACGAGTTATAGGCAATTTAGTAAAAGGGGCCCCTCCCACTCGGAACGTTTCGGCGGCCCTTAGGGACCGTGAACCCAAATTTCCACTTTTTTTTTGATAATTATTGACATTCGGACTCCATAGAATCTTGCCGCACTGGTTTGGTTCCGGCCGGCCCAAAAACCTAGGACTAGTTCGCAAAAGTAGGTTTTACGGAAAACCCAAAATACCCGAAAATGCACCCAGGGTGACGAGCCAATCCGAGGCATGCATCTTGTCCGGCTCGAGCCAAGGATTCCAACGATGTAAGACACTTGAGCCTACGCCCGACGGTTGAGGAGTTATGAGCCATTTCGTACTTTTGCCCGCTGTAGCGCCACCTATGGGCCAATCGGGGCGTGCCTTGGTGAGGCTGTAGGCGGTGAGAGTACTACCAGCCCCCAAAGTTTCAAGTCTCTACGACTTACGGTTCGTCCTGCCCGATCAGTTTTACGTGGAGAATGTTGCATGATGGGAAAATTAACAATAACAATAGGGTTTCAGCACTGAAGTGCTTGAACCCCTAATAAAAAGGGACTAAAAAGGCCTATAAAAAAAAAACCTTAGGGTCCACGCACTTGACGCTTGTGCTGCTGCTTTCCAAAAACTTTATCAAGCCTTTTAACATGTGCCTCGGAGAGGAGAAAGTCGCTTTTTTGCCTTTTTGGCTCATTTTTCATGGAAATGTGGTGATTTTTGTTTTACCTTTTAAACTGCGACACCTCCACCGATGGCCCGATCTCCGTCAAACTTTGCACGCTTCCTCGGAATAATATGGCGCACATGCTCAGCTAATTTGGTGAAGTTTTGAGCAGAGCAGACCCTTTTTCAGTCATTTAAATGTCATTTTGCATAGGATATTATAGAGCATTTTACACCTTTATAACAGTTAAAGGGCCACCGGTGGCCCGACGTCCATAAAAGCTTCCAGGCCTCTTTAGGGCCAGGTGACGCATGCGCACGGCCGGTTTTGTGAGGTTGTATGCAAATCAGGCAGGAAGAGGGCCGCTTTCAGCCATTTCATGGGATTTGCCATATAGAAATACATCATTTTGGCACCTGTTTAACAGATAGAGCGCCACCAAGTGCCCGTTAGCCCTGTCCTTTTTCACGCGACCACAGAATGAGCTCTCACACAGGCGCGTTGAGTTTGGTGCAAATATCTCGTTCCGTTGACGAGTTATAGGCAATTTAGTAAAAGGGGCCCCTCCCACTCGGAACGTTTCGGCGGCCCTTAGGGACCGTGAACCCAAATTTCCACTTTTTTTTTGATAATTATTGACATTCGGACTCCATAGAATCTTGCCGCACTGGTTTGGTTCCGGCCGGCCCAAAAACCTAGGACTAGTTCGCAAAAGTAGGTTTTACGGAAAACCCAAAATACCCGAAAATGCACCCAGGGTGACGAGCCAATCCGAGGCATGCATCTTGTCCGGCTCGAGCCAAGGATTCCAACGATGTAAGACACTTGAGCCTACGCCCGACGGTTGAGGAGTTATGAGCCATTTCGTACTTTTGCCCGCTGTAGCGCCACCTATGGGCCAATCGGGGCGTGCCTTGGTGAGGCTGTAGGCGGTGAGAGTACTACCAGCCCCCAAAGTTTCAAGTCTCTACGACTTACGGTTCGTCCTGCCCGATCAGTTTTACGTGGAGAATGTTGCATGATGGGAAAATTAACAATAACAATAGGGTTTCAGCACTGAAGTGCTTGAACCCCTAATAAAAAGGGACTAAAAAGGCCTATAAAAAAAAAACCTTAGGGTCCACGCACTTGACGCTTGTGCTGCTGCTTTCCAAAAACTTTATCAAGCCTTTTAACATGTGCCTCGGAGAGGAGAAAGTCGCTTTTTTGCCTTTTTGGCTCATTTTTCATGGAAATGTGGTGATTTTTGTTTTACCTTTTAAACTGCGACACCTCCACCGATGGCCCGATCTCCGTCAAACTTTGCACGCTTCCTCGGAATAATATGGCGCACATGCTCAGCTAATTTGGTGAAGTTTTGAGCAGAGCAGACCCTTTTTCAGTCATTTAAATGTCATTTTGCATAGGATATTATAGAGCATTTTACACCTTTATAACAGTTAAAGGGCCACCGGTGGCCCGACGTCCATAAAAGCTTCCAGGCCTCTTTAGGGCCAGGTGACGCATGCGCACGGCCGGTTTTGTGAGGTTGTATGCAAATCAGGCAGGAAGAGGGCCGCTTTCAGCCATTTCATGGGATTTGCCATATAGAAATACATCATTTTGGCACCTGTTTAACAGATAGAGCGCCACCAAGTGCCCGTTAGCCCTGTCCTTTTTCACGCGACCACAGAATGAGCTCTCACACAGGCGCGTTGAGTTTGGTGCAAATATCTCGTTCCGTTGACGAGTTATAGGCAATTTAGTAAAAGGGGCCCCTCCCACTCGGAACGTTTCGGCGGCCCTTAGGGACCGTGAACCCAAATTTCCACTTTTTTTTTGATAATTATTGACATTCGGACTCCATAGAATCTTGCCGCACTGGTTTGGTTCCGGCCGGCCCAAAAACCTAGGACTAGTTCGCAAAAGTAGGTTTTACGGAAAACCCAAAATACCCGAAAATGCACCCAGGGTGACGAGCCAATCCGAGGCATGCATCTTGTCCGGCTCGAGCCAAGGATTCCAACGATGTAAGACACTTGAGCCTACGCCCGACGGTTGAGGAGTTATGAGCCATTTCGTACTTTTGCCCGCTGTAGCGCCACCTATGGGCCAATCGGGGCGTGCCTTGGTGAGGCTGTAGGCGGTGAGAGTACTACCAGCCCCCAAAGTTTCAAGTCTCTACGACTTACGGTTCGTCCTGCCCGATCAGTTTTACGTGGAGAATGTTGCATGATGGGAAAATTAACAATAACAATAGGGTTTCAGCACTGAAGTGCTTGAACCCCTAATAAAAAGGGACTAAAAAGGCCTATAAAAAAAAAACCTTAGGGTCCACGCACTTGACGCTTGTGCTGCTGCTTTCCAAAAACTTTATCAAGCCTTTTAACATGTGCCTCGGAGAGGAGAAAGTCGCTTTTTTGCCTTTTTGGCTCATTTTTCATGGAAATGTGGTGATTTTTGTTTTACCTTTTAAACTGCGACACCTCCACCGATGGCCCGATCTCCGTCAAACTTTGCACGCTTCCTCGGAATAATATGGCGCACATGCTCAGCTAATTTGGTGAAGTTTTGAGCAGAGCAGACCCTTTTTCAGTCATTTAAATGTCATTTTGCATAGGATATTATAGAGCATTTTACACCTTTATAACAGTTAAAGGGCCACCGGTGGCCCGACGTCCATAAAAGCTTCCAGGCCTCTTTAGGGCCAGGTGACGCATGCGCACGGCCGGTTTTGTGAGGTTGTATGCAAATCAGGCAGGAAGAGGGCCGCTTTCAGCCATTTCATGGGATTTGCCATATAGAAATACATCATTTTGGCACCTGTTTAACAGATAGAGCGCCACCAAGTGCCCGTTAGCCCTGTCCTTTTTCACGCGACCACAGAATGAGCTCTCACACAGGCGCGTTGAGTTTGGTGCAAATATCTCGTTCCGTTGACGAGTTATAGGCAATTTAGTAAAAGGGGCCCCTCCCACTCGGAACGTTTCGGCGGCCCTTAGGGACCGTGAACCCAAATTTCCACTTTTTTTTTGATAATTATTGACATTCGGACTCCATAGAATCTTGCCGCACTGGTTTGGTTCCGGCCGGCCCAAAAACCTAGGACTAGTTCGCAAAAGTAGGTTTTACGGAAAACCCAAAATACCCGAAAATGCACCCAGGGTGACGAGCCAATCCGAGGCATGCATCTTGTCCGGCTCGAGCCAAGGATTCCAACGATGTAAGACACTTGAGCCTACGCCCGACGGTTGAGGAGTTATGAGCCATTTCGTACTTTTGCCCGCTGTAGCGCCACCTATGGGCCAATCGGGGCGTGCCTTGGTGAGGCTGTAGGCGGTGAGAGTACTACCAGCCCCCAAAGTTTCAAGTCTCTACGACTTACGGTTCGTCCTGCCCGATCAGTTTTACGTGGAGAATGTTGCATGATGGGAAAATTAACAATAACAATAGGGTTTCAGCACTGAAGTGCTTGAACCCCTAATAAAAAGGGACTAAAAAGGCCTATAAAAAAAAAACCTTAGGGTCCACGCACTTGACGCTTGTGCTGCTGCTTTCCAAAAACTTTATCAAGCCTTTTAACATGTGCCTCGGAGAGGAGAAAGTCGCTTTTTTGCCTTTTTGGCTCATTTTTCATGGAAATGTGGTGATTTTTGTTTTACCTTTTAAACTGCGACACCTCCACCGATGGCCCGATCTCCGTCAAACTTTGCACGCTTCCTCGGAATAATATGGCGCACATGCTCAGCTAATTTGGTGAAGTTTTGAGCAGAGCAGACCCTTTTTCAGTCATTTAAATGTCATTTTGCATAGGATATTATAGAGCATTTTACACCTTTATAACAGTTAAAGGGCCACCGGTGGCCCGACGTCCATAAAAGCTTCCAGGCCTCTTTAGGGCCAGGTGACGCATGCGCACGGCCGGTTTTGTGAGGTTGTATGCAAATCAGGCAGGAAGAGGGCCGCTTTCAGCCATTTCATGGGATTTGCCATATAGAAATACATCATTTTGGCACCTGTTTAACAGATAGAGCGCCACCAAGTGCCCGTTAGCCCTGTCCTTTTTCACGCGACCACAGAATGAGCTCTCACACAGGCGCGTTGAGTTTGGTGCAAATATCTCGTTCCGTTGACGAGTTATAGGCAATTTAGTAAAAGGGGCCCCTCCCACTCGGAACGTTTCGGCGGCCCTTAGGGACCGTGAACCCAAATTTCCACTTTTTTTTTGATAATTATTGACATTCGGACTCCATAGAATCTTGCCGCACTGGTTTGGTTCCGGCCGGCCCAAAAACCTAGGACTAGTTCGCAAAAGTAGGTTTTACGGAAAACCCAAAATACCCGAAAATGCACCCAGGGTGACGAGCCAATCCGAGGCATGCATCTTGTCCGGCTCGAGCCAAGGATTCCAACGATGTAAGACACTTGAGCCTACGCCCGACGGTTGAGGAGTTATGAGCCATTTCGTACTTTTGCCCGCTGTAGCGCCACCTATGGGCCAATCGGGGCGTGCCTTGGTGAGGCTGTAGGCGGTGAGAGTACTACCAGCCCCCAAAGTTTCAAGTCTCTACGACTTACGGTTCGTCCTGCCCGATCAGTTTTACGTGGAGAATGTTGCATGATGGGAAAATTAACAATAACAATAGGGTTTCAGCACTGAAGTGCTTGAACCCCTAATAAAAAGGGACTAAAAAGGCCTATAAAAAAAAAACCTTAGGGTCCACGCACTTGACGCTTGTGCTGCTGCTTTCCAAAAACTTTATCAAGCCTTTTAACATGTGCCTCGGAGAGGAGAAAGTCGCTTTTTTGCCTTTTTGGCTCATTTTTCATGGAAATGTGGTGATTTTTGTTTTACCTTTTAAACTGCGACACCTCCACCGATGGCCCGATCTCCGTCAAACTTTGCACGCTTCCTCGGAATAATATGGCGCACATGCTCAGCTAATTTGGTGAAGTTTTGAGCAGAGCAGACCCTTTTTCAGTCATTTAAATGTCATTTTGCATAGGATATTATAGAGCATTTTACACCTTTATAACAGTTAAAGGGCCACCGGTGGCCCGACGTCCATAAAAGCTTCCAGGCCTCTTTAGGGCCAGGTGACGCATGCGCACGGCCGGTTTTGTGAGGTTGTATGCAAATCAGGCAGGAAGAGGGCCGCTTTCAGCCATTTCATGGGATTTGCCATATAGAAATACATCATTTTGGCACCTGTTTAACAGATAGAGCGCCACCAAGTGCCCGTTAGCCCTGTCCTTTTTCACGCGACCACAGAATGAGCTCTCACACAGGCGCGTTGAGTTTGGTGCAAATATCTCGTTCCGTTGACGAGTTATAGGCAATTTAGTAAAAGGGGCCCCTCCCACTCGGAACGTTTCGGCGGCCCTTAGGGACCGTGAACCCAAATTTCCACTTTTTTTTTGATAATTATTGACATTCGGACTCCATAGAATCTTGCCGCACTGGTTTGGTTCCGGCCGGCCCAAAAACCTAGGACTAGTTCGCAAAAGTAGGTTTTACGGAAAACCCAAAATACCCGAAAATGCACCCAGGGTGACGAGCCAATCCGAGGCATGCATCTTGTCCGGCTCGAGCCAAGGATTCCAACGATGTAAGACACTTGAGCCTACGCCCGACGGTTGAGGAGTTATGAGCCATTTCGTACTTTTGCCCGCTGTAGCGCCACCTATGGGCCAATCGGGGCGTGCCTTGGTGAGGCTGTAGGCGGTGAGAGTACTACCAGCCCCCAAAGTTTCAAGTCTCTACGACTTACGGTTCGTCCTGCCCGATCAGTTTTACGTGGAGAATGTTGCATGATGGGAAAATTAACAATAACAATAGGGTTTCAGCACTGAAGTGCTTGAACCCCTAATAAAAAGGGACTAAAAAGGCCTATAAAAAAAAAACCTTAGGGTCCACGCACTTGACGCTTGTGCTGCTGCTTTCCAAAAACTTTATCAAGCCTTTTAACATGTGCCTCGGAGAGGAGAAAGTCGCTTTTTTGCCTTTTTGGCTCATTTTTCATGGAAATGTGGTGATTTTTGTTTTACCTTTTAAACTGCGACACCTCCACCGATGGCCCGATCTCCGTCAAACTTTGCACGCTTCCTCGGAATAATATGGCGCACATGCTCAGCTAATTTGGTGAAGTTTTGAGCAGAGCAGACCCTTTTTCAGTCATTTAAATGTCATTTTGCATAGGATATTATAGAGCATTTTACACCTTTATAACAGTTAAAGGGCCACCGGTGGCCCGACGTCCATAAAAGCTTCCAGGCCTCTTTAGGGCCAGGTGACGCATGCGCACGGCCGGTTTTGTGAGGTTGTATGCAAATCAGGCAGGAAGAGGGCCGCTTTCAGCCATTTCATGGGATTTGCCATATAGAAATACATCATTTTGGCACCTGTTTAACAGATAGAGCGCCACCAAGTGCCCGTTAGCCCTGTCCTTTTTCACGCGACCACAGAATGAGCTCTCACACAGGCGCGTTGAGTTTGGTGCAAATATCTCGTTCCGTTGACGAGTTATAGGCAATTTAGTAAAAGGGGCCCCTCCCACTCGGAACGTTTCGGCGGCCCTTAGGGACCGTGAACCCAAATTTCCACTTTTTTTTTGATAATTATTGACATTCGGACTCCATAGAATCTTGCCGCACTGGTTTGGTTCCGGCCGGCCCAAAAACCTAGGACTAGTTCGCAAAAGTAGGTTTTACGGAAAACCCAAAATACCCGAAAATGCACCCAGGGTGACGAGCCAATCCGAGGCATGCATCTTGTCCGGCTCGAGCCAAGGATTCCAACGATGTAAGACACTTGAGCCTACGCCCGACGGTTGAGGAGTTATGAGCCATTTCGTACTTTTGCCCGCTGTAGCGCCACCTATGGGCCAATCGGGGCGTGCCTTGGTGAGGCTGTAGGCGGTGAGAGTACTACCAGCCCCCAAAGTTTCAAGTCTCTACGACTTACGGTTCGTCCTGCCCGATCAGTTTTACGTGGAGAATGTTGCATGATGGGAAAATTAACAATAACAATAGGGTTTCAGCACTGAAGTGCTTGAACCCCTAATAAAAAGGGACTAAAAAGGCCTATAAAAAAAAAACCTTAGGGTCCACGCACTTGACGCTTGTGCTGCTGCTTTCCAAAAACTTTATCAAGCCTTTTAACATGTGCCTCGGAGAGGAGAAAGTCGCTTTTTTGCCTTTTTGGCTCATTTTTCATGGAAATGTGGTGATTTTTGTTTTACCTTTTAAACTGCGACACCTCCACCGATGGCCCGATCTCCGTCAAACTTTGCACGCTTCCTCGGAATAATATGGCGCACATGCTCAGCTAATTTGGTGAAGTTTTGAGCAGAGCAGACCCTTTTTCAGTCATTTAAATGTCATTTTGCATAGGATATTATAGAGCATTTTACACCTTTATAACAGTTAAAGGGCCACCGGTGGCCCGACGTCCATAAAAGCTTCCAGGCCTCTTTAGGGCCAGGTGACGCATGCGCACGGCCGGTTTTGTGAGGTTGTATGCAAATCAGGCAGGAAGAGGGCCGCTTTCAGCCATTTCATGGGATTTGCCATATAGAAATACATCATTTTGGCACCTGTTTAACAGATAGAGCGCCACCAAGTGCCCGTTAGCCCTGTCCTTTTTCACGCGACCACAGAATGAGCTCTCACACAGGCGCGTTGAGTTTGGTGCAAATATCTCGTTCCGTTGACGAGTTATAGGCAATTTAGTAAAAGGGGCCCCTCCCACTCGGAACGTTTCGGCGGCCCTTAGGGACCGTGAACCCAAATTTCCACTTTTTTTTTGATAATTATTGACATTCGGACTCCATAGAATCTTGCCGCACTGGTTTGGTTCCGGCCGGCCCAAAAACCTAGGACTAGTTCGCAAAAGTAGGTTTTACGGAAAACCCAAAATACCCGAAAATGCACCCAGGGTGACGAGCCAATCCGAGGCATGCATCTTGTCCGGCTCGAGCCAAGGATTCCAACGATGTAAGACACTTGAGCCTACGCCCGACGGTTGAGGAGTTATGAGCCATTTCGTACTTTTGCCCGCTGTAGCGCCACCTATGGGCCAATCGGGGCGTGCCTTGGTGAGGCTGTAGGCGGTGAGAGTACTACCAGCCCCCAAAGTTTCAAGTCTCTACGACTTACGGTTCGTCCTGCCCGATCAGTTTTACGTGGAGAATGTTGCATGATGGGAAAATTAACAATAACAATAGGGTTTCAGCACTGAAGTGCTTGAACCCCTAATAAAAAGGGACTAAAAAGGCCTATAAAAAAAAAACCTTAGGGTCCACGCACTTGACGCTTGTGCTGCTGCTTTCCAAAAACTTTATCAAGCCTTTTAACATGTGCCTCGGAGAGGAGAAAGTCGCTTTTTTGCCTTTTTGGCTCATTTTTCATGGAAATGTGGTGATTTTTGTTTTACCTTTTAAACTGCGACACCTCCACCGATGGCCCGATCTCCGTCAAACTTTGCACGCTTCCTCGGAATAATATGGCGCACATGCTCAGCTAATTTGGTGAAGTTTTGAGCAGAGCAGACCCTTTTTCAGTCATTTAAATGTCATTTTGCATAGGATATTATAGAGCATTTTACACCTTTATAACAGTTAAAGGGCCACCGGTGGCCCGACGTCCATAAAAGCTTCCAGGCCTCTTTAGGGCCAGGTGACGCATGCGCACGGCCGGTTTTGTGAGGTTGTATGCAAATCAGGCAGGAAGAGGGCCGCTTTCAGCCATTTCATGGGATTTGCCATATAGAAATACATCATTTTGGCACCTGTTTAACAGATAGAGCGCCACCAAGTGCCCGTTAGCCCTGTCCTTTTTCACGCGACCACAGAATGAGCTCTCACACAGGCGCGTTGAGTTTGGTGCAAATATCTCGTTCCGTTGACGAGTTATAGGCAATTTAGTAAAAGGGGCCCCTCCCACTCGGAACGTTTCGGCGGCCCTTAGGGACCGTGAACCCAAATTTCCACTTTTTTTTTGATAATTATTGACATTCGGACTCCATAGAATCTTGCCGCACTGGTTTGGTTCCGGCCGGCCCAAAAACCTAGGACTAGTTCGCAAAAGTAGGTTTTACGGAAAACCCAAAATACCCGAAAATGCACCCAGGGTGACGAGCCAATCCGAGGCATGCATCTTGTCCGGCTCGAGCCAAGGATTCCAACGATGTAAGACACTTGAGCCTACGCCCGACGGTTGAGGAGTTATGAGCCATTTCGTACTTTTGCCCGCTGTAGCGCCACCTATGGGCCAATCGGGGCGTGCCTTGGTGAGGCTGTAGGCGGTGAGAGTACTACCAGCCCCCAAAGTTTCAAGTCTCTACGACTTACGGTTCGTCCTGCCCGATCAGTTTTACGTGGAGAATGTTGCATGATGGGAAAATTAACAATAACAATAGGGTTTCAGCACTGAAGTGCTTGAACCCCTAATAAAAAGGGACTAAAAAGGCCTATAAAAAAAAAACCTTAGGGTCCACGCACTTGACGCTTGTGCTGCTGCTTTCCAAAAACTTTATCAAGCCTTTTAACATGTGCCTCGGAGAGGAGAAAGTCGCTTTTTTGCCTTTTTGGCTCATTTTTCATGGAAATGTGGTGATTTTTGTTTTACCTTTTAAACTGCGACACCTCCACCGATGGCCCGATCTCCGTCAAACTTTGCACGCTTCCTCGGAATAATATGGCGCACATGCTCAGCTAATTTGGTGAAGTTTTGAGCAGAGCAGACCCTTTTTCAGTCATTTAAATGTCATTTTGCATAGGATATTATAGAGCATTTTACACCTTTATAACAGTTAAAGGGCCACCGGTGGCCCGACGTCCATAAAAGCTTCCAGGCCTCTTTAGGGCCAGGTGACGCATGCGCACGGCCGGTTTTGTGAGGTTGTATGCAAATCAGGCAGGAAGAGGGCCGCTTTCAGCCATTTCATGGGATTTGCCGTAGAAATACATCATTTTGGCACCTGTTTAACAGTTAGAGCGCCACCAAGTGGCCGGTCGCCCTGTCCTTTTTCACGCGACCACAGAATGAGCTCTCACACAGGCGCGTTGAGTTTGGTGCAAATATCTCGTTCCGTTGACGAGTTATAGGCAATTTAGTAAAAGGGGCCCCTCCCACTCGGAACGTTTCGGCGGCCCTTAGGGACCGTGAACCCAAATTTCCACTTTTTTTTGATAATTATTGACATTCGGACTCCATAGAATCTTGCCGCACTGGTTTGGTTCCGGCCGGCCCAAAAACCTAGGACTAGTTCGCAAAAGTAGGTTTTACGGAAAACCCAAAATACCCGAAAATGCACCCAGGGTGACGAGCCAATCCGAGGCATGCATCTTGTCCGGCTCGAGCCAAGGATTCCAACGATGTAAGACACTTGAGCCTACGCCCGACGGTTGAGGAGTTATGAGCCATTTCGTACTTTTGCCCGCTGTAGCGCCACCTATGGGCCAATCGGGGCGTGCCTTGGTGAGGCTGTAGGCGGTGAGAGTACTACCAGCCCCCAAAGTTTCAAGTCTCTACGACTTACGGTTCGTCCTGCCCGATCAGTTTTACGTGGAGAATGTTGCATGATGGGAAAATTAACAATAACAATAGGGTTTCAGCACTGAAGTGCTTGAACCCCTAATAAAAAGGGACTAAAAAGGCCTATAAAAAAAAAACCTTAGGGTCCACGCACTTGACGCTTGTGCTGCTGCTTTCCAAAAACTTTATCAAGCCTTTTAACATGTGCCTCGGAGAGGAGAAAGTCGCTTTTTTGCCTTTTTGGCTCATTTTTCATGGAAATGTGGTGATTTTTGTTTTACCTTTTAAACTGCGACACCTCCACCGATGGCCCGATCTCCGTCAAACTTTGCACGCTTCCTCGGAATAATATGGCGCACATGCTCAGCTAATTTGGTGAAGTTATGAGCAGAGCAGACCCTTTTTCAGTCATTTAAATGTCATTTTGCATAGGATATTATAGAGCATTTTACACCTTTATAACAGTTAAAGGGCCACCGGTGGCCCGACGTCCATAAAAGCTTCCAGGCCTCTTTAGGGCCAGGTGACGCATGCGCACGGCCGGTTTTGTGAGGTTGTATGCAAATCAGGCAGGAAGAGGGCCGCTTTCAGCCATTTCATGGGATTTGCCGTAGAAATACATCATTTTGGCACCTGTTTAACAGTTAGAGCGCCACCAAGTGGCCGGTCGCCCTGTCCTTTTTCACGCGACCACAGAATGAGCTCTCACACAGGCGCGTTGAGTTTGGTGCAAATATCTCGTTCCGTTGACGAGTTATAGGCAATTTAGTAAAAGGGGCCCCTCCCACTCGGAACGTTTCGGCGGCCCTTAGGGACCGTGAACCCAAATTTCCACTTTTTTTTGATAATTATTGACATTCGGACTCCATAGAATCTTGCCGCACTGGTTTGGTTCCGGCCGGCCCAAAAACCTAGGACTAGTTCGCAAAAGTAGGTTTTACGGAAAACCCAAAATACCCGAAAATGCACCCAGGGTGACGAGCCAATCCGAGGCATGCATCTTGTCCGGCTCGAGCCAAGGATTCCAACGATGTAAGACACTTGAGCCTACGCCCGACGGTTGAGGAGTTATGAGCCATTTCGTACTTTTGCCCGCTGTAGCGCCACCTATGGGCCAATCGGGGCGTGCCTTGGTGAGGCTGTAGGCGGTGAGAGTACTACCAGCCCCCAAAGTTTCAAGTCTCTACGACTTAC
>JARWKJ010000298.1:0-24209 GCA_029959095.1 Rhinichthys osculus
ATTAGCTCATAACTTTGAGGCTAACAATGAGGGCCCCAGATTGACTACAATGGTCACAATTTTGGTTAATTTTTTTTTTAAAACAAATCAAGAATTCAAAAAACTAGTTTTACAGTTGGAGAGGATTGTTACATCTTTAGAGTGTGATGTTTCCTGAACAAAGGGATAGTTTACCCTAACATGAAAATTGTAATTTCTCACCCACTCCAAACCATATGACTGACTTTCTTCTGCAGAACACAAAAGATGATATTTTGAAGAATGTTGGTAACCAAACAGTTTTGCAGACCATTGACTTCCATTGTATAGATGAAAGAAAAAACACCAGAGACATTTCTCTAAATATCTTCTCTTATGTTCCACTGAAGTAAGTCATACAGGTTTGAAATGACATGAAGGCGAGTAAACAATTTTGTGTGAACTTCCCGGTTAGTTTATTATTTTTCTTTTTTTAAACAGTACGTGTACTTACAGTGGACTTATCTAAGAAAGCACTGGTAATGTAAGGTAACGACACGGGTTAAGGTTAGGTTCAGGGTTAGTACCTAGTTATAACCCAGTTATTGTCATTGCTATAAGTACATAGTATGTACATGTGTAACAGGTCTATAAAGTGCAACCACTGTCCCTTTTAAGCATGTTATTATTTTTTTTGCACATACTAATAGACACACAGTGAGCAGTGAAGCTTGATCAGACTCATGAACCGGTTCCTTAACAAATCACTAAAAGATTCCCAAACGTTTCTCAAGCAGGTCCAGTAGCACCTCATTGCATTACATGAGATCCAGGGGGCGGAGTTGGATCCAGATCTAAGGGGTGGAGATGGGTAGGATTAGGGATCAGGGGGTGGAGATGGGTAGGATTAGGGATCAGGGGGTGGAGATGGGTAGGATTAGGGATCAGGGGGTGGAGATGGGTAGGTTTAGGTATATGTAAGGTGGGAGGAGTTGGATCTGGATCCAACCCTTTCCCCTGGATTTCGTGTTCTGCAGTGAGGACCATCTCAGCAAGCTTGAATCAGACCATTCTCTCAATTGATTATTTCGTTAATGACATTGAACAGTTATACAAGATTTAAAATGAACCAATAACCATAAACCAGTTTGTGAGACTAGTGTAATTGTCATTAAATAATTGACTGAGATTCATTGGTGTGTAATATGACAGCAAGTAAAATCCACATTCACAACAGAGGTCTGTTGCAATAAAAAGGTATTGTCTAGAATTCTGAGGCTAAATTGTAAGTTTGGATTGACTGTAAAGCTGAGTGATATTTTGAAAATAATCTGCATTTCTCTTTCAATCAGACATGAATAAAGAGTGACATTTACTTGGTACATAAGGACTGCCAACTGGACAGTACCGGTAATAGGACTATTAGACTGACAGTATCAAATTAAAACAAATTTATACTAAACTTGATAAGTTTACATAAACTAGAATGATTATCCAGCTATTAGGTTCATATTAGGTAATCAGTGTTTGAGTGTGCTTTGAAAGGTCAAGAAAGTTAAAAAAAAAAAAGTTGATAAATGAAACCACTTTTATTGTCTTCTGTTGTTTAGTTTATTGTGAAAGACTCTGTGGAGGAGAACATGGTGAAGATTCAGAAGAAGAAGCAGGAGCTTGTGGAGAAAGCTTTCGGAGGGAAAAACACACAGAACCTAAAACAGGCACGGATAGATGAGATCCGAACCCTCATGGAGATTTAGTTTTACCAAGCTAAACTTAACTGCAATCTGTTAATTTCAGATTATTTACTTTATTAAAGACAGCACTTTTTTACTTTATTGCAAATTGTTCAGTAAGGTTGTTTTCCCCAAATTCACATTATCTACACAATGTCTGTATGGTTGTTCTAACAATATTCATTGCAATAAACACTTAGCACCCTTTCTTTGTGCATAAACTGGTTTTAACCACAGTAAATAGGGAATTTTGTTACTAGTTCTTTATTTCAGGTGGGGACAGTTACAGGAAAGTTTCAAACTGGTTAACAGCTACAGCATTAACAGTAGTAACTAGGTGCAGCAAAACCCTTGTGTCTTTTCCCTGCTACAGGGAGTGACTGCTCCGTAGACAAGAGCGGAGTGACCTTGGTTCATACAATAAGAGTTGGTGTATCAGAGCCAGTAATGACGATTTAAGCGAGTTGGCAGCAAACAATGTGTTTTGTAAACAATATCATTGCAAAGGCAGTCATTAGATGATTAACATTGAATGTGGAGTGGTGTTCAGTATATCTGGGATGCTGAAGTCACTTACAAGCTTTAGTATAATTTTGTTTGCTGTTCGTTTCTCGTTTCCTACAAATGTTTCTGATCTTCACAAACACATGAAGGGCAAATGAAAGAGGTAAAACCTGAAAGGTGTAAGACCATTAATATTATAGGATTTTGGATAATAAATAAAAAAACAAGTGTCTTGTTCAGTGAGATCAGAAACCATGCCTGAATTGTGTCATGTCCCTCTGGAAATGAGGCAAGATGACAGTGTGATTGCGACACTTGTTCGAATGACAGTGTGTAAGAGATTGAGTAGTTGAGCTGCATAGATGATCTGGACAAGTATAAAAATCATAGGTTTTGGGTTTTTTTTAATGTTATTTCATGTCCTGTACAAAGTACAAAACTAGATCTGATCCTAAGCGCCTTTCACTTTAGGAAGGAATCTAGCCTTTTCTCTATGTTGTCAAAAGAGTCCAGTCCCATGTAGTCAGCTTGACCCTGTTCCCACTTCTGTTTCCGCTCCTGAGACGACATCTGAGGTGGAGGGGGATGATGGGATATGTGCATCTCAGCCACATCACTGTGAATATCACCCTGAGGGGAGGAAAAAAGCAAGCAAAAATCAAACACAAAAAAAGTAAAATGTAAAAACGTCTAAAAGGCTATAAAATAACCTTATCAGTAACATTATAACAGATAAAGGATTTAATAACTTTCCTAGTAACATATGGCACTACTGATCAAACAACAAACTCAGTGGAACAAATCAGAAGATTAACCCCTTAAGTGTCACGGGCCCAAATCCATTACATTTTTAAAACGGTAATATCCTTTACTAAACCTAAACTAATCTTGATAAACTATATATCATTTGTAAGCTTACAATCTCTAGTTTGTTTCCATATTTGGTGATTGATTCAACATCAATTACAGAGGAGCCGTAATTTATCAGTTTGCTACAAGAATATTTTCATACTACTAAGGCGTGTTCAGACCTTTTTGAAATAGCATTGAACATGAAAATTCATGAAAGAAGGGTAGAAACCTCAGTTTGTTTTCATGCCAAGAGTTCAAAAGATAGCATCCATTCAATTATTTTTTTTTTTAAAAAGTCTGAAAATGTTTTAAACAAAGAAAAAAAAATGGATAGCATGGGCAGCGAGCTATAACGCACATATGCGTTTCTTTGTTTCTTAGAGGTTGAATTCATATTAAAATCTGCCAAACTTCTCATATTACTTCTGAATAGGATGTCTACTTCATAAATTGTATGAAAATTGTGGAAATAATGGTTCAGATCACTCAAACCACATATGGAAATGGAGGCGCCCTTATATGGGCAGTAATGGAGTCTGGTTGTCATCTAGTGAAAAAGTTTGGTACTGCGCCCAAACAAAATCTCACTGAAAGCTCATTTGAGATATCATTATCAACCTAAAATTTAAAACACAACTGTTCAGATTTTTGGCTTTGCTTTTTTTTTTGCAGTTTTAGAGTCGCCCAGGTTTTGAAAATATACATTTTATATAAAATATGAATAATTCAATATTTTACATTTTCATAAACTCAAACATCTATAACTTTTTTTCTTTCACTTTCATTTATTTCACTTCTAAAAAAATCTGCCAAATGTCTTCTTTAAAACAATACCAATCTTACATCTATTTTCCAAATAATTCTTGAATTACAACCATTTAAGTGTTGACCAACAGAAAACAACGTCTAAAAGAAATTGTCTCAGTGTATAAAGTTAGTCTTTATAATCTTGTAAAAATTGAATAAGCAGCATTCTGGTATTAATGACACTTATACAATCCAATCAATTCCAAATGGATTCCCCCCCCCCAAAAAATCCATTCACATTTAAAAAAAAAAAAAAAAAAAAAAAAAAAAAAAAAAAAAAAAAAAAAATACAACCCCCCCCCCCCCCCCCACACAATATTGGCCAAAAACCTATTTGCCTATACAATGATCATTGTGCCAGTCTCAGCAGCGGAGCTTACCTCGGTGCATCCGGAAAGGAAGAGCTGGTCACCATATTCCTCCTTCATGAGGGGCAATACTGAAGAACAGAAAAGCTCCCACCACTGCATCAAGTAGTTGGGGTGCATTTCAGAAGCATCCTGGGACTGTCCCTTTATACTCTTGCTTGTGGTGTCATAACTGTAATCCCACGGTTTGACTTTGCCAAGGAAATGAACAACTTTGGCATCACGGCCATATCTAAGGGAACAAGGAATGATCAGATCGCAACCGGCAAAATGACAAGGATTCGGAAATCCCAAACACTGGCCAACCGGCAGTGCTAAAGAGGGACCTGCCAGTTATATACAAATTGCCTGCTAAACTTATTTTAATAAAGCCAAATGTTAGTCATGGGTATGTTCAAATCTTTGTCAGTTTGAGGCATATAGGTACAACCTATGCATTTAAATTAGATCCTAATGGTAGCCTGACTAACCAGATAACAGAATGTGTTGCTAATGGAAAAAAGATCATGTAACAAACTATTCAAAATGACATTTCGGCTCCGTGTATAGACCCTAAAATAGCCCCACTATTTTTGGAGGGCATAATGTATTTGGAGGAAGTTGAACTGCAAGGCCAGGAACAGAGAGGATTTCTGGTGCTGGCTTCATCTCTTGTTTCAATGTTGCTGTGTGATTGGGTTTTCATTTGACCTTGGCACGGTTAATTACAAATACTTAACATCTGCAAGCAATCCTAACATTCATAAAATAAAAATCGAGAACAAATGAAGGCAACATGTGAAGAACTAAGTAACCCATCTGCTCGAACACCCACTTCCAAAACCCTGTGAGAATTCTAGCATGTTAAAATCTCACTCACTGCTTGAATGCTGGGAGATAGGTGTAGATGGCGATGCTGCTGAGGTTGTAAATGAAAGGAAGGTGTTTCGAAATGTCTGCTGTTGCCCAATCACCGAAGAAGCTGTTGAGAACACCCTGATCCCCACCTGATGAAAACAAAAGGAATAAGAAATAGCACGGTCCTCAAGTCTAGGCAACGTTTCAGGCGCTCCACTGTGAAAAATATGAAAAAATATTTACAGAAGGTTGTAATCTTCCCTAACCAGATGAAGCAATTAGAAGATAGCTTCAGGATACACTTGCTTTGCTGTTTGCTTAACCTTGTTACTTGGTTTTTTAAGGGGCATGTCAGCAAAGAAAAGTGACCTCAGTCCAGCTGACCTCAGATTATCAGTGAACATGAGACTCATGTTACATATGTATAGGACATCATGTGCTTTTCATGACTATGACTGAGAACATGTAAAAAAGGATCGTTCAATCCCCTCACAACCCTCACGTCATTCCAAACTCATAACTTTCATTTCTCTGTAAAACACAAAAGACGACATGTTTAATGAAACCTTAAAAAAAAAAAAAAAAAAAAAAAGTATTAATATGAATTGAGTGGTTTAAATCCAAGTCTACTGAAAAGACCACTTATACAATGACCAGATTTAACTAAGGTTTTTATTCGCATGTAAAAATTGATCAATGCACATAAAATATGATAAACAGAAGCTCAAGCTTGCATTAAACTGCTCGATTCATATCTTTTTTCCCCTTTTTACAAATCTCTTTATGAACTTTTTGAAGCATCAAAAGTTTCAGTTACATAGACTTCCAATGGCGAGACAATTCTCTCATGGTTCATTAAAAACCACCCTTATTTGTGTTTCAAAGACAAATGAAAGTTATATGGTTTTGGAACAACATTAGGATGACAAATTTCTTCTTTTAGGTGAGCCCAAATAGGAGTTCTGATGAGGAGCCATAGGCTGTTAGGCATTGTTACTGGGACTAATCAATCACACTACAAGAACCCTCTGAGTCTGTATGTTGTGCTATATATACATTGCTTTTAAAAACACACAATTGCATCATGTTTTTATCTCTCTGAGTGACTGAGATAAAACAGAAATATGATAGCCTCCAAGACCTTCAAAAGAGGCCTGCTGATAACTTCTGAGGCTCATTTCTTTGTCCAAGATTAGGTCTCTAAATAAAGAGCAAACCATTTTGGGTTAGACATCAAAACACAGAAACATTGATGAAGTGACAAATACAGCATCTTCAATAGTTAGCCACATAAATGCACTGGGATTGAGGTATATCATGAAAGATAATGTAATCAGGTATAAACTCTGAGGGTTCCTGAGTCAAAAGTACAACCAAAAGTAATTTCACAAAGGTCTAGTAGGAGTCTCTCATACAAGAGGCCTTTGTTTACTTCATCCCACACCGAGTTTAGGAATAACTCCCTCAGGTGGAGTGGTGCACCCAAAAAAAGAAAAATCACAGAGCCACCTTGTGTTCAGCCTACATGACTGATAAAGAACTCAGTCATTGCCATGTTGAGCTCAAGTTTGCACAACTTTCACAGACCGAGTTTTAAATATTGTATAGCCTACAAGTTGTGCTGGAGGAGTGGGACCATTTTTTTTCTAACGAATTCCTAAATATATGGTTAAGCTTATTTTACAAAACATTATGCATTGCAGTTTTGCAAACCTCAATATAAGTCCAGGAATATTAAAACACCCATAGCTTCTTCAATAAATATAACAAGACTAAAGAGTGTCACTCACCATCAAAGCTGCCACTCTCTGAGCAGGCAGTGAGAAGCTTCCCATATGTCTCATTGGACGGGCGGAAGACGAACACACCAGAGTTGAAGCAATCAGGCCAGCCGGGATCAGGTGCAGCAGAGAGCTCCTCTCTCTCAAATAACTCATCTATGTTAGACAAAACCTGGCGACAAGAGGGAACACTGTTAAACCCTCAAAGACATCATTAAAACAACACTAGCAGCACTGAGAGGCAGGACTCACTAGGGTATCTGCATCCATAAACACGCATTTGGAGTATTCTGTAAGAGTCCAGCAGTGAAGTTTGGTGAAGGTGACGCCCAGGTCAGGCCGCTTCATCAGAGCCAAGTGTGCAGCATCCCCACTGTCCAACACGTCCACCAGCCTGACCTCATCATAGACTTTACGAAGCACTGCTCTGAAATGTAGCACACAGAGCACAAAGTGAGGTTGACTGATCTATAGATAACACTCTGCACTGTGGACCACAACAAATACCCTATGTGACTGTAAGCAAGGCAGTTGAAAACCCATTTACTTGTGCTGTGCTAAAAACACACAGCAAACACTCTACCTGGAGGGTTCTGAGACATGGGGGCCAATCATGGCCACTAGTTTCCTCGATGTGTTGTGGTTCCTCAAGGACGTGCCAAGTACCATTGCTCCTTTGGCATAGCTGTCAGTTGTAGCAAGGGTGACAAAAGCCTGGTCTGGATTAAACAAACAATCATTACCATAATTTATGCATTCTCATATGTAATATCTTTATATTGCATGCATATACAATAGCCATTATCAACCTTATTTTAAAACGAAAGAGTGGGTGCAGACATTTTTAAATTGGAAGTGTCTGACAAAGGCAAATTAATTTGTTTTAACTGTACAAAATGGTCTGTTATGCTGCTTAATAATGCAAACTGGTATTTGTTATATTTCAATTTATTATCGTAATCATCGTAGCCTAAATAGTTTTACCATTTACTGCACTTTGTTATTCTTTGTGTTACTTAAAGTTGACATGAAACGGAATTTGCGATTCTTTTCCTCTTTATTTGTGACAGACATACCTGTATTGAAGCTAGTTTCTGCCACGGAATAAAAAAATAAAAAAATGTGTGTGTATGTGTATATATATATATATATATATATATATATATATATATATATATATATATATATATATATATATATATATATATATATATATAGAGAGAGAGAGAGAGAGAGAGAGAGAGAGAGAGAGAGAGAGAGAGAGAGAGAGAGAGAGAGAGAGAGAGAGAGAGAGAGAGAGAGAGAGACTTTCTTTTTTTCCTCTCTACAATTTACAATTCCGACTTTATTTTTACTCATTTTACTGACTTTTCTCAGAATTCTGAGGGAAAAAAGAATTGCAAATTTATATTACGCATTTATGGGGGAAAAGTCAGAAAGTCGCAATTACCTTTTTAATTATTTTTTTATTCAGTGGCAGAAACAAGCTTTCATATGTCCGAATGAAACGGTTTCTCGAACAAGAAAAAAAACTTGTAGGGTGAGACTTGATTTTGTCTAAATTTTGATTTTGGTCTTGAAATTCATTGGATCATTGTGGTTTGCTAATGCGGTGTTCTCATGACAGGTCGTCGCCGTCCCGCCCTCGAGCCAGTAAACAACACCAGAGGAAAGGAGAGAGTCATTAAGGGAAGTTATTTTTATTCAAGATTACAAGTGTATGTGAATTAAATAATGACGTGCGTGGATAAATTATGTATAAATACCGCAGTACGCCATACAAAATTTAAAAAGATTTCCATTTTGATTTAATTGTAACCTTAATGAATCGGAAGTCTTGCATTGAAAAAGGTGAATACAACAGTTAGTTCAACTGCTTTGATTGGCCAAGCGTCGTTGATCACACCTCTTGACAAAGAGCTCAATTTTTTCAGACCAGCTTATGTGATGATGCGGATTTGCGGAGTGAAACGGATTTTGAAAATCACAGCGTACATGTTTTCATGATTTCCATCACTAATGAGAAACCACAAAACCCGGAGTGGAGCTGGACGGAAGATAACAGAACGGTTTGAGCGGAGGTGGAATTATATGTCACGTCGCAGCACTCGTTTGGTATTTTGAACAGATGACACTAAACAGGCGTGGAGAATAACGTACATAACTTTCATGCTGTTATTTCGTGTGCCAATCAATGACTATTGCACAACAACAACTTTAATGTTAGCGTTAATTTAAAAACAACTTATGCACTAGCGCATGTTAACGTTAGATAAACTGATTGCAATACATCCGAGCGAGGGAAAACGCTCTTTTAGCACCGTACTCGCTGTGTGATCGATAGCCTACTCTCTGTACTGTCACACTGAAATCACCCGGGATAGAAGTGACAAACTAACGGCAGCTCTTCCTGCATGACAGGCCAACGGCTGCACGCATACTGCGTACAAGAGGCGACTAGGCCATTTACGCAATATAGCACACTCTAAACTGTTTACATCGGCAAATATTACAGGACAACGCAGTCTACACAATGCTGAAATGATATGAAATGTAAGCTCTAATATCCAACGAGTCCTGCGACCTCTGAAGCAGCGCGTGGTTTGGACTACATGTTACTTGCGTAAACACAACTGTAATTTACTTCATTTTACCGGCACAGACGATATGTGACGTCCATAATGTTGCCTACCTGCCATGACTCATGTAACAGCTAGACCGAACCGGATACAAGTCCACTGTTAGAAACTCTGGGAGAGAAGCAGTACGTGTCTGACAGAGGATTTATACTAGTGACATGACTTTACATGGTCACATGACCCCTGACAACAGACACGCCCCCCACACTTACCACTCGGTTTTAACATTTCTGTGCAATACACTTCAAAACTCACATTTTTAAATATGTAATTTAAAGTGATAACGGTTTTAGTTCATGTTCGAATGCAGCTCCTTATTGTCTTAGTAGTGTCGTCTAATTTACTTCACAAACATTAAAAAATAAAATAATTTGAAGCCATCTAATGATTACAAAGCCTTGAATTAGTCATTCAATTGAGGATACTTTCATATATTTATTTTTTGTTTTCCTGTTAAAAGATACCACTTAACCTATACATTTTTCAGACTCAAGTACATTATATAGAATAAAATATTGAAAAATACCATTTATCAAAAGAATACTCAATTTTACCAAGACCTTTTTTGGAGTAGCTACATTATGATGGGAACAAAATAAAACTTTTTATTATAGATTATCATTTATATCAAGACAGTGATGGTAACCATGATAGCACAGCAGATGTGAAAATGACTATATCCTGTTGGACCCCATGACAATCTAATCCAGAGGTTTTCAAACTGGGACCCGTAGACCCCCAGGGGGCCACAAGGGAGTGCTAAGGGGATACTGTGGAAAAGTTTAGATTCATAGAGAATTAATAGATTAGAAACATAAAACTATTGGTGTTACAGAATAAAATACTTGTGGGTATAGAGTTAATAGAAATGTAAACGTACTGTTAATAGGCAGTAAAGTGTCCAGATATACATATTAATATTTTTATTTATGTATAAATTCTAAATAGATTAATTATTATGCATGGGTCTTTAATCATTATGAAGGATCATAAAAAACTTTGAAAACCCCTGGACTGATCAATAGGTCTATGAGACGCATGAACCAGGGTAACAGAGTACGTGATGAAACATAAAGGTATTTAAAAGATACACTTTTTCAGCTTTGGTTGATAAAAAAAAAAAAATGTATATATATATATATATAGATTCAGCATGTTATGGTCCCTTTCGCAGGCAAGGTGAAAAGTTGGGCATAAAATTGCTTTGACAAAATGCTGTAGGACAGAATTTACATAGACCAGCATATCAGTAATGACAGTTTGCAGTGTATTTACACTGAACTTACACACTATACCCTAAAAGACTTTTAGAAAGAGTAATCACTATAGTTTGTTCCCATTCCAGTATCAAGTGACAGAACACAATAAACAAGAGTTATCTTCTGAATTGAATCAATGATCCCTTCTTGTTTTCCTGGTTTTCTCATGTGGCTTTAGGTAGCGAGGAGGTTTTAATGACGGAGAGGTGGAAAGACTCCGTGGCTCGATACGAGAGAGAGCTCATCTTGGAGCTGAGGGTGGGGTGAGAGGCCACAGAAGTCGAGGAACACCTCAACAGCTTCAGCAAGTTCTTGCGAAAGTTCTTCCCAACAAAACCGTACAGGATTGGGTTCATACAGCTGTTGAAAAAGGCAATGCAAATGGTGAACGGCATTCCGGTGTCAATGATCTCAATGACATCGCAGTTGGTGATCACTTTCAGCAGAAGAAGCATGTCCATGAAGTTGAAGATCTGATGCGGTGCCCAGCAAAGGAAAAACGACAGCACAGCGGCGGCCAGCATGCTCAAGACCTCGTCCCCGTTCGATCTCGAATTCCTCTGAATGTCCCGCGCTTTGAGCAGAGCCCGACCGATCAGGCAGTAGCACGTGAGGATGATGGTGATAGGCAGAATGAACCCAAGAACACTCTTCATCAGACTGAGAGTTACCAGCACATTGGGAATATCTCCTTTGTCTAGAATGCCACATACAGTGACATTGATATTCTGGATCAAGTGGGTTTTACGGATAAGGGCTGTGGGCAGGCTTAAAAGAAAAGCAACTACCCAAACCAAGATGCACGTCACACGGGCGTAGACCACCGTACGGCACCGCCGGGACCGGACGGGATGAACGATCGCCAGATACCGGTCAATGCTGAGAGCGGTGAGGAAAAAAACACTAGTATATAGATTAAAGAGAACCATACCAGCAATGGCTTTACATAGGAAGCTTCCAAAAAGCCACTGGTAGCCTGTTGCGGTGTATATGGCCCAAATGGGCAGGGTTAGGAGGAAAGTCAAGTCTGACACGGCTAAGTTCAAAACAAATATGTTGGCAACAGTCTTCAGTTTCAAACAGAAGTAGATGACAGTGACTACCAGGCTGTTGCCTACAATTCCGATAATAAAGTTGCAGCTGTAGACTATGGGGATGAACATGAAGATGAATTTGTGGTTCCCGGTCATGTTACACGTGAGATTGAGTCCCAAATTACGGTTAGCAGTAATGTTGTCCATTTTGTAGACTTATTTTCACAGCCTAAAGAGTTGCATCAGTAAAGGAGCCCTGTAAGAGCAGAGTGGATAAAGATGGTTAATATGACAAAAATGTTCCATGCATTTTCTCAACAGGTTTTTTATATCCATTTGGAAGGTGCGATACTATACAACAAACACCAGATGTCTCTCTGCTAATATTATTTAATATGGGCCCCTGAATAAAAGTGAGGTGTTTTTTCCTCCTCCATATGAGCTCCATATTCTCCTATATTATACTCTATGAGCCATAAATCCTGATGTATGAAATATGATATTCAAAATCAAACACATATGCAAATGTTTCTTTGTCTGATTTAGATTGTCATTTAGATTCTGTCTAAATGTTCGAAAAACTGAATTAGATTTTTTGAACTATTTCATGTCAGATAGACTTCTCTTGGGTGAACTTCTGACCTCTCCGAAAGGTCAAACATGTGTTTCTAGCTGGTTATATCTTATGAACGCTAGATTCTCGCCATCACAAAGGGAAGAGCAACATATTTTTTTTATTTTCAGATTTGATCTCTTCTTCCTACGAGCATACTTAGACATTCGAAATGGCTTCATATCCAGTATGTTGATATATTAAATATGTTATGTCCATATTGTATGCTGTATGTAATGTATCATGAATAATTGTATCATGAATAACTGGTTTAAAGAAAACCTTTTTTTTCTGGAATAACCCATCAAGGAAATTTCTTGGTAAGTGTAACTCGGCCAATAAAACTGAATTCTAATTCTGCATTTATTCCGTAGTAGCATTTAAAATTGCGACAAGCCACATATTATGTAAGCGACCAATAACAGAAGACATGGCATTCCAAGGTTCATGTCTTTTGAATATCACTCATTCTATTTTAATATGCTTATCAGACATCCGCTATTGCTCAGGAAGTTATGGCTAATAGAATACTGTAATTAATTATACCGATAAGAGATCTTTGTTTTTGTTTTCATTTATTTGTATTTTGGTTGTCTAAGAAAATCTTTGTCCTCCCTACAATGATGGATATGATCAGCCCTGTTAACAAAATTGAGTGAAGGAAAGTTTATGCATTCAAACTGTGATGGAGTAACAATAACATTAAAGTCCTCTGAAATTGTACTTACATTGACAGAGAATCTTAATGTGCTGAGCTGAACACATGAAACATTGACATCAATGGTGGGTTAGTAGTTGCAAAGGCACTGTAGGCTATATGACCAGACAGACAACAGAGCACACACACACACACACAAACATTAGATACTGCTTCATATTTTAAAAAAAATGCTATGAAACATTTACTGTGTGTTATCTGAAGGTAAAACATAATCTGAAATGCATGTTCTTTGTTAACTCACAAGCTTACTCATCTATTTGGGTTCTGATTAAATATTGTGATTGAAGGTAATAATTAGAAATATAATAACATAAAACCGTAGATAAAGACGGGGGGGAAAGGCAATTTTTACCTTTAGTGAATGTGACATCCAAGCTGCTCCATCAGTTCCAAAATGTAGCGTTTAGCTTTAAGAGATACGTCCTGACTCTCGGTCATGACAGAGTGCCCGGTGCATTTCCTCTACGCCCCTCTTATACCTCTCCCATAGTCCTACAACTTCACCAGGGACCCACAGCGGGGGCTGCGCTGTGGGGGCCGGATACGTCCATGGTCATAAGCAAAAAGTGGGGGTGAGAGAGAGAGAGACCCTTGAGGGCAGAGACAGATTTTCCCATGATTTGTTTGGGCACCCTTTTCTCTTTAACATGAAATGTCCTGTTCTCTTTCCACACACTTGTAAACAAAATTTCTTCAATGGATTGTTTGGCAAAAAGCCTCAACATTAGCATATGACACATTAAATGATTATCCAAGCTTTAAGCACATAACAAAAAAGGTAAAAACTGGTATAGCGAGGCAGCATGGGCATTTACATGATTCATTCTGACGGCTCTATATTAATGCATTTTATCAGGACGAGGTATTAAACCTGTGAAATGAACAGCTTAATATATAAAAGGCCTTCTGTGAATATTAAAGCAAGCTCACATAGCTGAATAATAATGCATTCAGCCACTTTCATAAAGCATGAGGAAAACATATTGGACATTATGTTGATGTCTATTGTGAAAGAGACCAAGCAGGAAAAGAGTGATTCAGTGACATTACATGCTGCAGACAGAATCAAATAAGGTACTGGAATAAATCCAATGTTTTTAAATAGCGCTTTTCACATTATAACACACTATATTTTCCAAAGCACATATGAAGCCATGGACATTTTTCAAATAGTTTCCTTTAAGTACGAGTTTAAAACTACGTACTTTTTTTAGTGACTGTCTGCTATTAATCTTTCCCTCATTTTTTGAGGCCTCTGGGGACTCCGGCCTCTGGTGCCTGTTTTACTATGAACTCCCAAGGGCAATTCCAACTGCTTCATCATTGGTGTTTTCACTATTCCGCTGCAGGCCTTTCATCTCTTCCCTTAAACAGTCAGTCAAAGTGGCTAGTTTGCATGCAGCGCTAAAGGTCTAGCGAACAAACAAAACTTAGTGATGTCATGGCTAAAAGCAATTCAATTGTGAGAGAGTTGCTTTAAAATATGATTTCTCAACGTAATGAGAAACATCATGCTAATCTGTTCCACTTTTAATGCAGCTATTTTGTACCAGAAATGCTGTAGAATGGAAACTTAACATTCAGAGCATCGGGAGACTTTCTCTCTAATGTTTGGACAAAAAATACTACTAGATGTAACTAGAGGTGGCTCTAAATGGTAGACAGTTTATAATTGAGAACATAATAGAATTTTGTATGTTTTTTTTTATGCAAAAAAAAAAAGTGACAATAAATATGGTCAGTTTAACAGTGACACAAAAGGACTGCCCAGAGACAGAGAGTGCGGTGCATAAGTCTCATGGTAAGTGGATTACGTATTGCTGCATCAAGAGAAGGCTAATTCAATACACTCATGTGCTCAAAAGTTAATGTTGCCTTCAGGGAGCAATGTGGATGCTGATGTCTACAGTTCCCCTGCCACTATTAAGGATATTTATTCCACCTGTTTGTTTGGGTAAATGTTAAAAAGCACATATCTAATAGTAATCAGAATTCTGTTGATATAGTAATCAAAATGATGTTGATATTAAATATTGGATCTATTGTAAATGTTGTTTTAATCATAAAACAAGGGATAATGTACAATCAGACTGACTGTACATTCATCTTGCTGACTAAACAACTACTCACCAAATGAATAAATAGGTGGGCATGAAATATTGAATCTTACTTGTATATTTAAGGAAAAATTGTTTATTACAATGTACAAAACAGAAAGTTGTGTCTAAGAATATAGCCTAGTGCAAATTCGGAAAAAACTTCTGTAGGCCTATATTACAGTCAGTTTTACTTGTTTCTGGGGGAATAAGCAACTAACTATATGGATGACGAGACAACTGGATGCCCGGATTGACCAATCAGAATCAAGTAGTGGAAAGAGCCGCGTAATAATGCTAAACAATCTTTTTTTACATCAAGACGTATAACCTTACGACTAATTTAATGCAATCTCAGATGAAAATGAGATTTTTTAAATGATCTATAATAGCCTAGTCTAAAACTCACAGCTCTGATTCCCATGCAGCTTTACCCTGGAGAGCACCACAGTTTGTCCACACCTAAATCAACATGGCCATCCCGAGGCGAAGCAAAAACCAAATACACCAACAAACCCTCAGGGACTTTTAAAGTTTGTTTGCATAGATATTTGAGATTTTCATGTTTTCTCCCAAAAACACATTTGTCCTCCTGATGGTGCTAATAAACAAATATGTAATATTTTACATAATATAGGTGTTGGAATTTTTCTTCTCAACTTAAACTATACCGTAAGGCAGTAGGCCTAAAGAAGTAAAAGTCTAACCAATCTCTAGTCTAAAGGCAAACAAGAACGTTTAGCTAAAATATTTATAAATGATTTATTTACAATAGCCAATATATAAAATATTTGCCGTTGTTTGCCTCAATGCCGGGTTGTGAATTTGTCATACATGCTTGACATAACAACATGAGTCAGTCTTGGAGTCCTAACCTTTGCCCTTTGCTCCCACTGCTGATGTGAGTCACATACATGAGAAAAATATCCTGGATGACACTACTGTACCATTCCCGCCTTACTGTATATGTCCCACTTAGACTGCCACTGTGGAGCAAGGACATAGTGGTTCTCATGGAGGTACACAATATAAAGTCTAATGCAGACTTGGCAAGCACTGCATTATCTACTTAGGCCTATTGTTTAGGCTACTGCTCACATGCATTCCCCTCATGCAGTCTGCAGCCTTTGATATGCCTTGTTGCTCTTCTGTCAACACCTACTGAGGAATTCTGATGAAGAGCAGAGCCTCACTACCCAGAATATCTCCTCCAATCACCCTATTCCTCAGTAAAGTCATGAGAGAATATTACACACACAAAGAATGGCAAATATATAAGCTGAGTCATGACGATATGCAAACACATAAATCGGCCTTCTCATGCTTTTAACTGCCCAGAGTAAATGTTTTATTGCTGAAAAGTTGCTCTTTTGTTACTCAGGGGACCTTTTAAATGTTTGTGGATGATCATTGTTTCAATTAGTTTTTCCCCAACCATTCCACAGATAAAATAAAAGATTAGATTTTAAAAAAAGAAATACATTAAGCATATACACAACTATTTTTTCAATTTTCTCATTACACAAGATATAATAAAAATTCTAAAAACTCAATAGAAGATGCATGTATGAGTATTACGTATCTTGTTGGGAGGAGAAGTAGAAGACTTAAATGGATAGTTCACCCAAAAATTTTAATTCTGCAATCACTTACTGACTGAACACAAAATATAATATTTTAAAGAATGTTGGTAATCAAAAAGTTGACGGTAGCCATTGACTTCCATGTAGGAAAAAAAATACAATGGAAGTCAATGGGGCCCATGAACTGTCTGGTTACCAACATTCTTCAAAATATCTTCTTTTGAGTTCAACAGAAGAAAGATACTCATACAGGTTTGGAACAACATGAGGGTGAGTAAATGACAAAATTTTCATTTTTGTGTGAACTATCCCTTTAAGCAAAAGTTTCCATTAGCTGTGTATTTATCTCATTGGTGTCTTGCAAAAAACAAACATATATTAAAAAGATGGTCCTATCTGGGGAAGTTAATCAAGTTTCAGTCTATCTGGAGCAGACTAGATGTTATTGTTACTAACATTAGGGCATCGTTGGTATTGTCCTATTGTAATTATGCTAAAGTCACCATGGAATCAAAATGGACAATTCTTGTTTTTTATGGAATATTGCAGCATTTGTAAAAAAAAAAATTGTTTATCCATGCACATCATTAATTTTATTTACTTCAATTCCTCGTAATCAAAATAACTTTCCCTCACTCTTGCAGTGACATCTCTTTTCTGATGTTGTTTACTGGCGTGAGGGCGGGACAACCTGTCACTCACACGACATCACAGCAACAGCAAACCACAACCATACAATCAGTTTCTGATGGACAAAATCAAGTCACATCCTACATTTTTTCTTGTTCGAGAAGCCGTTTCACTCAGAAATACATCACAAGAGGGAAGAAAAGACTATCGCATCTTCTGTTCTCTTACGAGAGGTTCTCTCGTACTGCGTAATATCTTACGCTAGGGGAAAACCTCTTTTCCACGAGATATTGAAGACAAAAATTATCCTTAATTTTGAATTAATGTAAAAGGCGTTGCGGCAGCATGCAGACATAGGCAAGACGGCTCGCGTGTCTATTGGCTGTCCTGCGGCAACTGCAGCAGCCTATCGAGAAAGGTCCTTGGTGACGTCAGATCCAATGGGGGCGCCGGGATGGGCATGGCCTGGGCCTATAAATACAGCTCGATGGGCTGATATAATCAGATTTTTCATCTCTTCAGCGAAGCTCACGCATCGCAGGATCCTGAGTGAAGAAGCCGCGCCGTCTGAGAAAAAGCCTTCTGCGGGACAAGCCTTTGCATCTGAAGCCGCTGGCCTTCATCTCGCCGCCTTCAGTCGCCGTACCTGCTACACTTTCCGGCACATATATCCTTTAACTCTGCTGAGTGTGTTTTCGTTGCCGCGACTCACACACCCTCTCTCTCTCTCTCCTAAAAGAGCTAGAGTCTTTTTAAAGATGCCTCATTCTTGTGGCACGTGCCGAGCCGCACTCAGTGACGGGGACCGCCATGTCATCTGAGTTTCCTGCCTGGGTGAGAATCATGCAGCTCTCGTGCTCGCTGACGGCGGCTGCCATCATTGCGAGCTATTGCCTATGGCGACTCTGAGGACTCGCCTGGCTCAGAGGACTCGCCTGGCATTCTCAGAGACTGCAGACAGCGCGACTGTCACCATAGTGCAGACTGAACATTCAGTGCATCACGAAATCCTTCCGCTGCAGCACTATAGTCCTGCTCAAAAGGTTTCAGACAATGCTGGGTCTCATGGCCTCAGCATTATCAGTACTCCAGTTGGGTCTGCTTCGCATGCGCCCGCTGCAGTTATGGCTAAAAGCGCGAGTACCACCTCGGGCATGGGCCTCCGGTCTGTTTCGCCTCAAGGTCGATCAGAAATGCGTCTCAGCTCTGAAACCTTGGAGAGCGATCAACTGGTATCAGTCAGGTGTAAACCTGGGGACTTCCTTGAGTGTGAAGGTCGTGTCCACGGACGCCTCCACCTCGGGATGGGGAGCGCTGCTCGAGGGCAGACCGTTCTTTGGCCAATGGTCAGAACGAGAGAAGTTCCTACACATAAACTGTCTAGAAATGATGGGAGTCGACAACGTGCTGAGGCGTTTTTGTCCCCAAATAAAAGGTCACCACGTCTTGGTCCGCTCGGACAACATGTCAGTGGTGGCCTATATAAATCGCCAGGGTGGCGTCAGGTCCCGAAACCTTTACAGGCTGACGGAACGCCTCCTGGTCTGGGCTCAGCACTCATTGAGAGCAGCACATGTGCTTGGTCACCTGAATGTGGGACCAGACAGACTGTCCAGAAACAATGTTCCAGCAGGAGAATGGTCTCTTCACCCGCAGACGGTCCTACTGCTGTGGGAGACATTCGGGAGAGTGCAGGTAGACCTGTTTGCGTCCCAAGAAAACGCTCACTGTCCGAAGTTTTTTCTCCAAGAGCAGGGATGCGCTGGCTTTTCCCCTCGTCTCGCTCCTGCCTCGGGTATTGGAACGAATCAGGGAAAAGGGATGCTCAGTGCTACTCGTGGCTCCGCTCTGGAAAAACCAGGCTTGGTTCCCAGTTCTGATGCAGCTGACAAGCACTGCCCCCATGGCCAATACCGATGAGGAAAGGCCTCCTCTCTCAGGCCAAGGGCTCGATTTGGCACCCTCGCCCGGAGCTGTGGTCCCTGCATGCATGGGCCATCAATGGGTACCCGCTAACCTCCCAGAGGGAGTGTTAAACATGATCACGGCACGCAGGCTAGAGCCCCGTCTACTAGACGACTCTATTCCTCAAAATGGTCTGTGTTTTCTGGCTGGTGCAAAGCCCGAGGCTTTTCACCCCTAGACTGCAGGGTTACGGAAGTTCTCTCCTTCCTTCAAGAGCTACTGTATAAGGGCAGAACCCCATCCATGCTCAAAGTTTATGTGGCGGCCATAGCAGCGTTTACTAAACCCGCAACTGGCCAGTCACTGGGGAAGAACGATCTAGTCATCTGCTTCCTTAAGGGAGTTAAGAGGCTGAATCCTCCCAGACCCCCCTCAGTCCCCATGTGGGACCTTTTGGTTTGGAAGCCATGAAAGGTGCCCCGTTCGAGCCAATCCATCTGTCAGACATGAAACATTTGTCGTTCAAAACAGTGTTTCTTATGGCTCTCGCTTCAGTGAAGCGCATAGGGGATTTACAAGCGCTCTCAGTAAGCGCGACGTGCATGGAATTTGGGCCAAATGACTCGAAGGTCATACTCAAACCAAGACACGGGTACGTGCCTAAATCCCTCAACACACCGTTCAGGGCTCAGGTTATTTCCCTGTCTGCCCTGCCGGTTTACAACGAGGAAAAGGACGCGAGCTTCCTTTGCCCAGTCAGGGCATTAAGAGCTTATGTGTCTCGCTCGTCTGTTTTCAGACAGACTGAGCAGCTATTCGTTTCATTCAGCGGACGTGCTAAGGGACTAGCCGCATCGAAACAGAGCCTATCCAGATGGATAGTTGATGCCATAGCGCTGGCCTACACTTCTAAAGGCTTACAGTGTCCTTTAGATGTTAGAGCGCACTCCACAAGAGGCATGGCCTCGTCGTGGGCTTGGTCTAGCGGGATTACCTTGCAGGATATCTGTATGGCGGCTGGCTGGGCCTCGCCATCTACATTTATAAGGTTTTATAACCAAGAGGTTCCCGCCTTACAGGCTAAACTACTATCGGTCTAAAGATCAGTACTGTCTGCCCCGTTGCTTCGGCTCAGAATACTGAAACCGCTTGAGCACCGCTCATTGATCGATAAAATAACCCCATGGGCAATGAGTAGGACCCATACCATTACCCAGTTCAGGCCGAACATTTTCACCCTGGCTGTGTGAAACACTGTTGATGTGGTTAGCTCCCTTAGGATGCTACTTATTGGGAATGACGCTTCTAGCCTCTCCTCAGACTCGCTGTCCCTGTGCCCGGTTGCATAAAGCACCTTAAGTTTTTCCCTTAAGTATGATACTTAAGGGGCGATTTACCCTTACCTAAGAGAACAACTTAAGGGTGTTGCATATAATCTCTTAAACGGTTCTCTTAGGTAAGGGAAACATTTAAGTGTTTCACGACAGCAATCCTGGATTCACGTTATAAAAGTCTGTTGTTGCCATAGATACGCAAAACACTAACATGTCGGAATATCACGTGTCAGTGCAGTGACGCTATCACGCAACACCGCGTCTCATGCTTTGGCATTTGTTTAGGTTTTGTGAATGCACTTCTGGCTCTGTGTCTCGAAATACAGCTGAGTATATTTCCATAGCATACCTGTTTTCTTCTGTCATGATTCCTTTTAAAACACAGAATCAGCTCGTTCTCCTGTAAATTTTTTGTTGGCCACACACTCTCCGTGCGCGCACTGACTTAACGTTGTGATAGTTTACATGCGAGTCGCGTGATGACAGACAGACAGCCGTCTAGTTTGATAGCGATGTCAAATATTGCGCGTCGATCAAATCGGTATTCTTGCAACAATTTTTCATGGCTAAATTGGTCCAAAGGGTTCTTCCTATTCCCTATGATCTTCAGCTGGTTTCATAAATTCAGCCACGTCGTCTTATTTTTGTCCGCGTTACTCTTAAGGTTACGATTTCCAAACCTTAAGTTATACTTAGGGAAATTACCGTTAAGGGGTTTTATGCAACACTTAACGATTACTTAAGTGAAAAAACAGCATTTAAGGGAAATTCTAAGTGTTTATGACGTTTCACTTAAAAAAAACGTTAAGTAACACTTAAGGGTATTTTTCTGCAACACCCTTAGGTTTAAGGGAAACATAAGGGCGACTTTAAGGGAAAATTACACTTAAGGTGCTTTATGCAACCGGGCACTGGTGATTATACACTATATGACTTTGGTGTTGGACCCCAGCACGCACGGCGTTTTACTTTGTGTTCCCCTAGCGTAAGATATTATGCAGTGCGAGAGAACCTCTCGTAAGAGAACGTACTCGGTTACTAACGTAACCTCGGTTCTCTCTAGAAGAGGGAACAAGTACTGCGTATCTTTGCCGTGCCTGCAACATGCTCTGGTTCGCTTCGGCGATGAAAAACCAGATTATATCAGCCCATCGAGCTGTATTTATAGCCCCAGGCCACGCCCGTCTCGGCGGGACGTGATGTAGTGTGCGCGAAGCGCCCCCATTGGATCTGACGTCACCAAGGACCTTTCTCGATAGGCTCCTGCAGTTGCCGCAGGACAGCCAATAGACACGCGAGCCGTCTTGCCTATGTCTGCATGCTGCCGCAACGCGTTTTACATTAATTCAAAATTAAGGATAATTTTTGGCTTCAATATCTCGTGGAAAAAAAGTTTTCCTCTAGCGTAAGATATTACGCAGTACTCGTTCCCTCTTCTAGAGAGAACCGAGGTTACGTTAGTAACCGAGTACGTTTTATGCCAACTTTAACATACTAAATTTTCATTTGAAAATCATCTATGTACACTAGTTATTTGGACTGAGGAGGCTACACATTAAAATGAATCAGAGAGCTGCGCTGACTGAACATATACAGACTTCAAAGAACATCCTGAAAAGCAGATGAGATGGACTGAGCTGGATATTCACCAGTTATGATTTGTCTTAATTATTCTTTGTAACATTATCTTTCCATGTTTATTTTTACTACTTTCCAGTCATTCTGAATTTATTCCTATCATCATTCCATTTTTATTTTCATCCTTAAAGAATAAAATAAAAGGGGTGGGATGAAGGTCAAAGTTTTTGTAATTAAATTATATGGTTAGAGGTTTCTTGTTCAAACGACCTCTAACATATATGTGAAAACTCAAAGAAGGGAATCACCAGGAAGGTTTATTTTAGAACAAGTATGTTTTTATTTTCTCAGTCTCATGTGGCCCAATCATTGTCAATTACCATACATATGAGGAAATTAAAAAAAGCCTCAAATCCCAGAAGTCAGCCACGCAGAATTGTTTGACTCGACAAGACAAACAGAATGTTTATTTATTTTCGCTCTATTCCAGTTCAGCTGTAAAACAGAAGCTGCCACTTGAAATCATACTATTTACTATGTGACCATGATAGAAGAGTAATTTTGTTTCTGTTGTCAAGTCAGGTTTATAATATCTACTGTTAAACAGCTGGCTTTTACTTCAGGGAAGCCATAACGTACAGTACTACAAACAATATGATGTATGACCATCTGACGTCATGAAGCTTCCACCTGCCAGTCCTCTTTATCACGTACACTCATCAGTCACCATCAGGAAAGTGCAGCAGCCCTTCATGCTCTGCTGTTACTGTAACCAAATCAAGCTCACTAATGGATGTCTAAACCGTATGGAGAAGAGGGCCCGAGGCTTCAAACAGACTTTCAATTACTTCTGCACTGGTTACTTATGTCTTTTGTTCGTTATCACAGCTGTCAGGTTTGTCACCACACAGAAGCACCTTTGACTGGAGACTACATCAATGTACACTGTTACAATGTTATATTATGTGGGTTGCTTTTCCAAAGGCTAACCTGAATTATGGTCAATGACGAATGGATGTAATTGTTTGAAATTGAATTAAAAATTTACCATGTTAAAACAAACAATTAGATTTAATTACTGGTCTAACAATCAAGATTAAAAGTAGTTAAAAAATATATCATGTCAAGAATATCAAAATGTTTTTTGGTTACTCTGTTTGATCTTAATAAAAAAGTGCCCTTTCATAAAAGTCAGACTTTCATTTTTTTTTATTACATTGACACAGTTATGTGGGTCTAAAGATGTGTTATTTTAATAATTTTATGGTTTTCTTGTCACATGGCAAAATAATGACTTCCTTAATTTTGGTTATGCCACACTGTCTTTTTCACCAAACAGTTGCATTACATTTTTAAGTACAATCACCTTACCTTGGCTGTATTAAGTAATTTCAGTTGCATCTTGTATAACTTAAAGTTTAGTTAATGTCAAAAACATATGTTGTCATACATTTTAACAGTGTATACTGTATAGCCTATGTGAACGTGATTTCATTTCACCAATTGCAACATGTTGATCCTGGAACAACATTCCAATCAACCAACATTTGAGGGACAGTTTGTTTCAAGTTTAGGGTTACAACCAGGGTTAGGTGCTTCTACATCAGTGTTATTATCCTATCATTTCCCTTTGATTTTAGGGATACATTAGGGTAGGGTTAGGTTTAGGGATGGGGTTAGGACTAAATTTTCAGACCGGAATGTTGTTCCAGAATCAAAAAATGTCGACCCAGGAACATATTGCACTTGGTAAAATCACAGTTGTTTTATTAAAACTTTCATTTTAGAAAGTGCTCTATAAATAAAGAAGAGTTGAGCTGAGAAGTACTGATTACCTAATATTTTGATTTTTGCAAATAAATAAATCACACTACACATGATCAAGATTGCCTCATTATAATATTAGGATAAAAAAGGTAAAATACCTGTATTGACATGTAACAGTCATATTCATATATGAGTTTTACATCCGAGATC
>JARWKJ010000299.1:0-10000 GCA_029959095.1 Rhinichthys osculus
ATCCAAGCATGTAAGAAGCACAAGAATGTTGAGCATTGTGTTTTTAGCTGTCATACTCTATTGCAATATTATGTGTAGTGCATGCATTCGTTGCAGGATCAGTCACATTATCAAGTATTCATGCTGTCTTAGTAGTTAACTGGATGTAGGCCGCAGAAAGCAAGGCAGCTCACTAGTTTTTGGAGCATATCTC
This sequence comes from Rhinichthys osculus, assembly GCA_029959095.1. Classification (NCBI taxonomy): domain Eukaryota; kingdom Metazoa; phylum Chordata; class Actinopteri; order Cypriniformes; family Leuciscidae; genus Rhinichthys; species Rhinichthys osculus. The sequence continues at coordinate 194 of JARWKJ010000299.1, forward strand.
ATGTTTTGAAATGATTAAACTAGGCTTAGAGAAAATGTTTTCAGTGCTTTATAGACAACAAATGTGTGTGGGTGGACTGGGTGTGTGTGTGTATTATATTTCAGGGCCCTTGGAGACTCAGTCTCACATGAAGTGTGTCCCGTGTGCAGTGAGCGCTACGGCTCGACCCACGCGCTGAATATCCAGTGCTTTAATTAAAAGAGCTCATGGACGAGTCCTGGGAAACGCTTTCCTCCCGTAAGGAACGCTGTGTGTCACTTTCAAGAGCCTTGAGAAATGAGCATGTGTTCCTCAGAGGAGAGAGAGAGAGAGAGAGAGAGAGAGAGAGAGAGAGAGAGAGAGAGAGAGAGAGAGACATTAGGGCGTCGGCTCAGATCTGCTGCCGCACGAAGAAGAAACGAAACCCTGATTCCAATCCTGAGCGCCGGTGTCTTTAATCAATGCTCTTATTCACTCGCCTGATTCACTGTATCACTCCTCCAAACAAACCTCTTCAACTAAATAATCACAGACTTTAATGTCACCCGTTGAACATAATTCTAGGAAACAAACAGACTTGAGAACACTAACATAGAAAGCAAATGCCACCCAAAGTCCTGAGCTTCAGTGTGAGGAGAAATCACTGAGAGCGAGAAGAGTCCAGCACTATATAACTCTTCCCACTGCAGTTTACCATTGTCTGGTCTCGTCATTCCCTAAAAGAACGACTCTTACTCGACTCCTTACCCGATTCCTTGACTCCTTGACTCCTTGACTCCTTACCAGACTCCTTACCCGACTCCTTACCCGACGACTCCTTACCCGACTCCTAACCCGACTCCTTGCCCGACTCCTAACCCGACTCCTTACCCGACTCCTTACCCGACTCCTTACCCGACGACTCCTTACCCGACTCCTAACCCGACTCCTTGCCCGACTCCTAACCCGACTCCTTACCCGACTCCTTACCCGACTCCTAACCCGACTCCTTACCCGACCCCTTACCCGACTCCTAACCCGACTCCTAACCCGACTCCTTACCCGACTCCTTACCCGACTCCTTACCCGACTCCTTACCCGACTCCTTACCCGACTCCTAACCCGACTCCTAACCCGACTCCTTACCCGACTCCTAACCCGACTCCTAACCCGACTCCTTACCCGACTCCTAACCCGACTCCTAACCCGACTCCTTACCCGACTCCTTACCCGACTCCTTACCCGACTCCTTACCCGACTCCTAACCCGACTCCTTACCCGACTCCTTACCAGACTCCTTACCAGACTCCTTGACTCCTTACCCGACTCCTTACCCGACTCCTTACTCGACTCCTAACCCGACTCCTTACCCGACTCCTAACCCGACTCCTTACTCGACTCCTAACCCGACTCCTTACTCGACTCCTAACCCGACTCCTTACCCGACTCCTAACCCGACTCCTAACTCGACTCCTTACTCGACTCCTAACCCAACTCCTAACCCGACTCCTTACCCGACTCCTTACTCGACTCCTTACTCGACTCCTAACCCGACTCCTAACTCGACTCCTTACTCGACTCCTAACCCGACTCCTTACCCGACTCCTTACTCGACTCCTTACCCGACTCCTTACCCGACTCCTAACTCGACTCCTTACTCGACTCCTAACCCGACTCCTTACCCGACTCCTAACCCGACTCCTAACCCGACTCCTTACCCGACTCCTTACCCGACTCCTTGACTCCTTACCCGACTCCTTACCCGACTCCTTACCCGACTCCTTGACTCCTTACTCGACTCCTTGACTCCTTACCCGACTCCAGTGATCAGTGATCTAAAATTTTTTACCGAAATGTTTTTTTTTTTTACAGATACAGTAATGCGGTGAAGTCACAGTATATACATATAGACACACAAACATTTTTTGTAAGGTTGAAGTGGAAAATTTTATTTTTTAAATGCACAAAGCTACATATACATGGAACCACCTGTGCTGTCAATCAAGCTGCTGTTGCCATGGCGATCTGCACACTCCACAGAATGTCCGGGGAAACAGGTGAGGGAACGGCACACACACACACCCATACACACACACACACACACACACACTCCCAGAAGCAGGTCTGAGGGAGAGATGGGGAGTTTTCTCTGAAAAAGGGAAGTATGAGTGAGTCAGTGGAGACTGCAGCTGTAACAACAGCGTCTGATGTAAAGTTTCACACACACACACACACACACACACACACACACACACACACACACACACACACACACACACACACACACACCCTTCCTGTCAGCTATACGTGCTGAAACACCTATACCGTCCACTGCATCCAACATATACTTACAGTAAAGAGAGGGGTTTCACTAACACATTTTAATCCATATCCATAAGAATGATTGACATTATTGCTCGTATGTTGATGGAGTTCTCAGTTGAGTCTCATTGAAAAATGAACAGCTCGGATGTTTCTGTGATGTTTCTGCGCACAAACACACACACTCACACTCACACTCACACTCACACTCACACACACACACACACACACACACACACACACACACACACACACACACACACACACACACACACACACACACAGTCATTAATGCTCTGGCTAAATAAGATAAAAATGTAAAAAATGAAAGAACAAGCGTTTTCACAATCCGGCTGCATGTTAGGAAACAATGTCTGAATTACAAATGGACCGCAAACAAGTGTTTCATGAGCAGAAGGATTTTGAAATCTCTTTCGCACGGTCTGATTGTGTGTTGAGAAACGAGAGATTGAGAGATCGTCTGGATCCCAGTGTTATTCCACCTCATGACTTCATCCGTGTGCCACCCAGAAGAGGAAGAGCTCGGCCAGACCACACGCGCACACACACACACACACACACACACACACACACACACACTGACAAGGGCACAGAGTTCAACTACATCCTGTGATGTCATCAAACACACACAGGTTTGAGAATGATCACATGACATAAATAAACATAAATATAAGTTTTCTACATATTATACTACATAATACATATTTGATTTTCATCAACATATGATGTCCACGTGTCCTTAATCAAGCAATGACTGTGACTGCATTTCTACCGCAAACAAGTGGCCAAATATGAAAGATAAAGTGGACACTGGAATTATATGTTGTTGTGCCGATATTAAAGATGATTTGATGCTGTAACGTGTAACAACAACAATCACCAGGCATGGGTTACAATACAAAGTTGATTATGTTCATATTATGTACTGTATATTATATTATGTATTTTACGTAATAGTGTTGTGTTCAATGAAACCAAACAATTACTTGCTTTTAATACTTTATTTGAACCCATTATGATTGCCTCATTGATATTATACGCTGTGCATTTTAAGTCACTCTAAAGCTCTGTTCATTCAGCTCTATATATAAACAGAGTTGTGGCCGGTGAAAATGCTGAGTTGTTACTTTGGAAAAACCACTAGACACAGTTAATGTGAAGCTCTGCGTGTGTTTATATGATGAGTTCAGAGTCATGATCATAAACATATACTGTCCTAGACACCACTGATTCAGCAGTGTGTGTGTGAAGATGAAATATGTCAACATAAATACTGCATGCTTTTTAAGAAAAATATTTTAAAGGAGTCATATATAAATTAGGAGGCCAGAGACCAGAAACAACATGTACTAGTGTTCAAAAGTTCAGAATGATTTTTTAATGTTTTTCTTTTGCTCACCCAGGCTTCATATATTTGATCAAAAATACAGTACAAAATCTGGCATATTATTTAAATAAATGTAAATCAGCTGTTTTCTATGTGAATATATAGTAAAGTGTAATTTATTCATGCGAGCAAAGCTGAATTTTCAGCATCATTACTCCAGTCTTCAGTGTCACATGATCCTTCAGAAATCACTCTAATATGATGATTTGATGCTCAAGAAATATTTATGATTATTATTCATATTTCATATTTTTGTGGAAACTGTGATTTCTCAGGATTCTTTGGTGAATAGCATATATTTGAAACAGAATGTTTTGTAACATTATAAATGTCACTTTTGAACGATTTATTGCGTCCTTGATGAATAAAAGTTGAATTTGCTCCAAACGTTTCAACATTTTGATGTTTCTTTTTCCACAAACAGGAAGCCCATCACTGTACATCTACAACAATCTTTGATTAAAACAAACAGCACTTATAGCAGTTTATGCACGTTAAAAACAGCTTTATGAAACTGGAATCCCAGAAAACACAGTATTCTGCTCTATGTCTGTGTTGAAGTTGAATGTCATCCAGAGGATGTGGTTTCTCACCATTAATAAGCAAGTATTTCACGTTCCCATATCTATGATATATGCTGCTGATATGACTTATGTTGAATTGCCCAATGGAAAAGATTTGTGCCGAATGTAATCGCACAGCTCATAAACAGCCGCGTTAGTCTAATTATTTACAGGCTCCGTTAAAGAATAAGAGTTGTTTTCCCGTGAGCGTTTGCTAACACAGTTTTACTGTGGAAAAGGTCCCGAAGAGTCTCTCGTCTCACTGAGAGGCAGGAATATCCCGAGTGGAAACGCTGTTCCTGCCTGTAAAACACTACTTGCTCTTCCTGATCCCTCTATATAACACTATATAAGGAGGAAAGGATGGAAACACAAGCCTTTCTTTTATACTGTTGCTGATCTGAATGTAAATCACAGTATATTATGATGCGTCACCATCTTTTGTTACGGAAGTATTTTGATTCAGAACATGAAACCTACTGGACAATCCAGATAAAACTAGTTTATGGTAATAGCCCTGTTTTCTAGCTGGTCCAACTGGTTCTAATTGGTCCCAACTGGTCCTAACTGGTCCCAACTGTTTCTAATTGGTCCCAACTGGTCCTAACTGGTTTAGTTGGTTGACTAAAAGATCTTTAAAAAATATATGATTGCTGTTTTCTGATGGTTTAAGATGGTCTACCCTTCCAGCAACCGTCTAAACCACCTGGGACCAGCTAAAATATCCAGCTAAAACCAGTTTAAGCTAATAGCCCTGTTTTCTAGCTGGTCCAACTTGTTCTAATTGGTCCCAACAGGTCCTAACTGGTCCCAACTGGTTGTAATTGGTCCCAACTGGTCCTAACTGGTCCCAACTGGTTCTAATTGGTCCCAACTGGTCCTAACTGGGTTTAGTTGGTTGACTATAAGATCTTTAAAATATATATGATTGCTTGTTTCTGATGGTTTAAGATGGTCTACCCTTCCAGCAACCATCTAAACCAGCTGGGACCAGCTAAAATATCCAGCTAAAACCAGTTTAAGGTAATAGCCCTGTTTTCTAGCTGGTCCAACTGGTTCTAATTGGTCCCAACTGGTCCTAACTGGTCCAACTGTTTCTAATTGGTCCCAACTGGTCCTAACTGGTTTAGTTGGTTGACTAAAAGATCTTTAAAAAATATATGATTGCTGGTTTCTGATGGTTTAAGATGGTCTACCCTTCCAGCAACCATCTAAACCAGCTGGGACCAGCTAAAATATCCAGCTAAAACCAGTTTAAGGTAATAGCCCTGTTTTCTAGCTGGTCCCAACTGGTTCTAATTGGTCCCAACTGGTCCTAACTGGTCCCAACTGGTCCTAACTGGTTTAGTTGGTTGACTAAAAGATCTTTAAAAAATATATGATTGCTTGTTTCTGATGGTTTAAGATGGTCTACCCTTCCAGCAACCATCTAAACCAGCTGGGACCAGCTAAAATATCCAGCTAAAACCAGTTTAAGGTAATAGCCCTGTTTTCTAGCTGGTCCAACTGGTTCTAATTGGTCCCAACTGGTCCAACTGTTTCTAATTGGTCCCAACTGGTCCTAACTGGTTTAGTTGGTTGACTAAAAGATCTTTAAAAAATATATGATTGCTGGTTTCTGATGGTTTAAGATGGTCTACCCTTCCAGCAACCATCTAAACCAGCTGGGACCAGCTAAAATATCCAGCTAAAACCAGTTTAAGGTAATAGCCCTGTTTTCTAGCTGGTCCCAACTGGTTCTAATTGGTCCCAACTGGTCCTAACTGGTTTAGTTGGTTGACTAAAAGATCTTTAAAAAATATATGATTGCTGTTTTCTGATGGTTTAAGATGGTCTACCCTTCCAGCAACCGTCTAAACCACCTGGGACCAGCTAAAATATCCAGCTAAACCCAGTTTAAGCTAATAGCCCTGTTTTCTAGCTGGTCCAACTTGTTCTAATTGGTCCCAACTGGTCCTAACTGGTCCCAACTGGTTGTAATTGGTCCCAACTGGTTCTAATTTGTCCCAACTGGTCCTAACTGGGTTTAGTTGGTTGACTATAAGATCTTTAAAAAAAATATGATTGCTTGTTTCTGATGGTTTAAGATGGTCTACCCCTCCAGCAACCATCTAAACCAGCTGGGATAGCTAAAATATCCAGCTAAAACCAGTTTAAGGTAATAGCCCTGTTTTCTAGCTGGTCCAACTGGTTCTAATTGGTCCCAACTGGTCCTAACTGGTCCAACTGTTTCTAATTGGTCCCAACTGGTCCTAACTGGTCCCAACTGGTTGTAATTGGTCCCAACTGGTTCTAATTTGTCCCAACTGGTCCTAACTGGGTTTAGTTGGTTGACTAAAAGATCTTTAAAAAATATATGATTGCTGGTTTCTGATGGTTTAAGATGGTCTACCCTTCCAGCAACCGTCTAAACCACCTGGGACCAGCTAAAATATCCAGCTAAAACCAGTTTAAGGTAATAGCCCTGTTTTCTAGCTGGTCCCAACTGGTTCTAATTGGTCCCAACTGGTCCTAACTGGTCCCAACTGGTTCTAATTTGTCCCAACTGGTCCTAATTGGTTTAGTTGGTTGACTAAAAGATCTTTAAAAAATATATGATTGCTGGTTTCTGATGGTTTAAGATGGTCTACCCTTCCAGCAACCATCTAAACCAGCTGGGACCAGCTAAAATATCCAGCTAAAACCACTTTAAGCTAATAGCCCTGTTTTCTAGCTGGTCCAACTGGTCCCAACTGGTTCTAATTGGTCCCAACTGGTCCTAACTGGTTCTAATTGGTCCCAACTGGTCCTATCTGGTTTAGTTGGTTGACTAAAAGATCTTTAAAAAAATATATGATTGCTGGTTTCTGATGGTTTAAGATGGTCTACCCTTCCAGCAACCATCTAAACCAGCTGGGACCAGCTAAAATATCCAGCTAAAACCAGTTTCCGGTAATAGGAGTGTTTTGGAGTCTATTTCTCAGTGGTTTACCAATGCGACCCTGGCTGGTAAGGTAGACCATGATGGTCATAGTTCCTGGTTGGATAAAGCTGGTTCAAGATGGTCCCGTCAACCATCTAAACCAGTTTGGACCAGGTATCAGACTCCAAAACAGGTGGTTTTTATCTGCATTTTCCTTCAGTGAAATGACTAATCTTTCCTGGTAAATGCAGTCACTGGATCACATGACCAATTCATTTTGACCAATTAATCATGAAAACACAAATATACCTTAATATCATAATATTGTTTGTTATATATAACACATATAAACAGATTCCCAATGTAGGGCACTGGTTAAACTGCCCATATTATGCTATTTTAAAGGTTCCTAATGTTGTTTTTGCGTCTCCAACAATAGATTTACGCGCATCCAAGACCAAAATCACTGTAATTCCCTCATAATCTCCACTGCAGCTTCAGCTCTTTCTCTCAGTGTCTGAAACGCTTCCATCGAGGATTCAGTCCTCTAAGCCCCGCCTCTCTGAGAGCTGCTCTGCTGTGATTGGTCAGAGAGCAAACGCTCATTATCATATCTGAACCTCAGCTCTTGATCACAGTGATACGAACAGTAACGATGGCGTGGGTTTCACCGTATCAATCTCAGAAAACAGCGTCTCCTCGACACGAACAACACGAGCCGAACTCTCCCAGTCTCAGATACACTACAGTGTTTGAGGGCGGGGCTAAGAGACGCTGCTCAGCCAATCAGGAGCAGAGGCGGGCATTATGCAAATTAGTTACACAGGTTCAGCAGGAAGTGAGACTGAATTACTGACGACTCGTTTCAGTTCAGAATCACTTCTTTCTTTCAGGAGACACAAACTCCATTAATCTGCAGTTTGATCTGTGAAACTTTGCAGAGCTTTTACACTCAACAACTGGAAGGTTTGAGTAATTCAGGTCCAGACTCTCAGCAAAATATTCATGCTTTAGTAATAAACAAACTCAGAAAGACTGAACGATGTTTGTGCAGTTTTGACAAGAATCCTCTCCTCAACAACGAGCGGAAACACGTTTAAATGGAAATGTACGACATTAAACACTCGTTTGATCCAATACAGCGTGAAACAAAAGTTGTGTTTGTCATGAAATGATGTTACTTTAAATGATTTCATTAGACTTGTTTTGATTTTAAATGTTATAAAAACGAAACATAATGCCAATATAATGTACCGCAAAAGCCCAAAATACTCTTACAAACCCAAGAGCATCATTTATACTATAAATCTGCAACTCTTAAATGTTCAGGTTTCAAAACAGGAGTGGACTGTGGAAAACATTAGGCGTGTTTTTGCTTTTAGTCCAGGTGTGTGTGTGTGTGTGTGTGTGTGTTTGTACTTTCTGTGATGTTTTATTTCTCTGATCAGTAATCTGGGTGGATTTCCTCATGTCCAGACGCACCACAGCATATATCAGATATACATCACACACCTCGGGAAAAACCTTGGGATCTCCCAGTTTGGGGAGTAAAACGCCTCTACTGTCTCAAATATCCAAACATATGTTTTCAAGCCGGGCCAACCACAAGGATGGTGAACAATGATGCTTTTATAAATGATATTAATAATGCATGTTTGCATGCATTCAAAAAAAAATGATGATGTTCATCCTCAGTGTTTTTGTCTTGTTTTTTAGTACAAATATCGAAGCGTTCATGAATCAAGATACAAAATGACTGAAGATATCAATCTTGATTTCTGAATTTAAAAAAAAAAAAATGTTGTGATGTTGTGAAAAAATATCTGTATTTCTGTATATAGAATTATACTATTAAATATAATGATGTATTTTTTCTCACCCAAAAAATTGATTTGCACACTGTGAAGAATATTTTACAGTCAGTTCTTTTAAAACAATTTCATATTTTTACATACATTTTATGTAAAATATTTTTTACATATATATATATATATATATATATATATGTATACACACATATACAGATTTATATTTCGATGCTAGGGTTAGGCTTCAAATAAAGATTATTGGAGTACGTTTTGAACATTTTTGTATATATATTAGATAAAATGTATTGATGTAGTTCTAACCCTAAATTCACAATATATGATTATATTTTAAAGTAGAATTCAATTTTTTTCTTCTTGTTTTACGCATTAAACATCACTTAAATTTCAGCAATTTTTCAGAAATTGCCAAACATCTTATGCAATTTAGTATCTCAAGTAAATGCAGCTTGATCATGTTTAGACATTTAGATACCAATGTGGAAAACAAGACAAAATATTGAAGAACAACACTTTCTGCATTGATAAATTTTAAATAAATATGTAATTTTCTTTATCTTTACAGGTATGAACGTTCTGAAGTCATCGTGTGTGTGTGTGTGTGTGTGTGTGTGAGTCTGACTGAGAGTAGAGTGTATTTGTGAATCTGTGTGTGATTCGGGACAGGTGTGGTCTTCTGTCCTCCTACACACTCCCTGATCACACACTCATGTGAACTTCATTAGGCTTGTGTAACCACAGGCTCCATCCAATCACACACAAGGGTCTCGGAGAGACGTGAGAACGCAACTTTGATCTTATTATTTTAAAGTGCTATAAAATTCCCCC
>JARWKJ010000299.1:15000-17500 GCA_029959095.1 Rhinichthys osculus
CTGATTGGTTCATGCTGTATCAGCAGCCAATGACCTCGCTGCTCAACCTTTAAATACGTTTCGCAATGCGCTTTCAGAAACTCTCCACCTTCCCCAGCTCCACCTGTATAGATCTGTATACGGGTAATTTGTAAGGCAGCATGTCTTACATGCTCACAACAGTGTGTCGTGTATGTATAGGGAGTAGAAATTTCAGCAGCAGCAGCAACAACAGCCACAGCAGCAGCAGCAATAACAGTAACAGCAGCAGCAGCAATAACAGTAACAGCAGCAGCAGCAATAACAGTAACAGCAGCAACAACAGTAACAGCAGCAGCAGCAATAACAGTAACAGCAGCAGCAATAACAGTAACAGCAGCAACAATAACAGTAACAGCAGCAGCAGCAATAACAGTAACAGCAGCAGCAGCAATAACAGTAACAGCAGCAGCAGCAATAACAGTAACAGCAGCAACAATAACAGTAACAGCAGCAACAATAACAGCAGCAGCAGCAATAACAGTAACAGCAGCAGCAGCAATAACAGTAACAGCAGCAACAATAACAGCAGCAGCAATAACAGTAACAGCAGCAACAATAACAGTAACAGCAGCAATAACAGCAGCAATAACAGCAGCAGCAACAACAGCAACAGCAGCAGCAGCAATAACAGTAACAGCAGCAGCAGCAATAACAGTAACAGCAGCAGCAGCAATAACAGTAACAGCAGCAACAATAACAGCAGCAGCAATAACAGTAACAGCAGCAACAATAACAGTAACAGCAGCAATAACAGCAGCAATAACAGAAGCAGCAACAACAGCAACAGCAGCAGCAGCAGCAATAACAGTAACAGCAGCAGCAGCAATAACAGTAACAGCAGCAGCAATAACAGTAACAGCAGCAACAATAACAGTAACAGCAGCAACAATAACAGCAGCAACAGCAATAACAGTAACAGCAGCAACAATAACATCAACAGCAGCAGCAATAACAGTAACAGCAGCATCAATAACAGCAGCAGCAGCAATATCAGTAACAGCAGCAATAACAGTAACAGTGCAGCAATAACAGTAACAGTAGCAGCAATAACAGCAGCAGCAGCAATAACAGTAACAGCAGCAATAACAGTAACAGTGCAGCAATAACAGCAGCAGCAGCAATAACAGTAACAGCAGCAGCAACAACAGCAACAGCAGCAGCAATAACAGCAGCAACAATAACAGCAGCAGCAATAACAGCAGCAAAAAATAACAGTAACAGCAACAACAGCAACAGCAGCAGCAGCAGCAATAACAGCAGCAGCAGCAGCAGCAGCAATAACAGTAACAGCAGCAACAATAACAGCAGCAGCAATAACAGCAGCAAAAAATAACAGTAACAGAAACAACAGCAACAGCAGCAGCAGCAGCAATAACAGCAGCAGCAGCAGCAATAACAGTAACAGCAGCAGCAGCAGCAATAACAGTAACAGCAGCAGCAGCAGCAGCAATAACAGTAACAGCAGCAGCAGCAGCAGCAATAACAGTAACAGCAGCAGCAGCAGCAGCAGCAATAACAGTAACAGCAGCAGCAGCAGCAGCAGCAATAACAGTAACAGCAGCAGCAGCAATAACAGTAACAGCAGCAACAACAGCAACAGCAGCAGCAATAACAGTAACAGCAGCAGCAATAACAGAAGCAGCAATAACAGTAACAGCAGCAGCAATAACAGAAGCAGCAATAACAGTAACAGCAGCAGCAATAACAGAAGCAGCAATAACAGTAACAGCAGCAGCAACAGCAACAGCAGCAGCAATAACAGTAACAGCAGCAGCAACAGCAACAGCAGCAGCAATAACAGGAACAGCAGCAGCAATAACAGTAACAGCAGCAGCAATAACAGGAACAGCAGCAGCAATAACAGGAACAGCAGCAGCAGCAATAACAGTAACAGCAGCAGCAATAACAGTAACAGCAGCAGCAATAACAGTAACAGCAGCAACAATAACAGTAACAGCAGCAGCAATAACAGGAACAGCAGCAGCAATAACAGGAACAGCAGCAGCAGCAATAACAGTAACAGCAGCAGCAATAACAGTAACAGCAGCAGCAATAACAGTAACAGCAGCAACAATAACAGTAACAGCAGCAATAACAGCAGCAGCAACAACAGCAACAGCAGCAGCAGCAATAACAGTAACAGCAGCAGCAATAACAGGTACAGCAGCAGCAATAACAGTAACAGCAGCAGCAGCAATAACAGTAACAGCAGCAGCAGCAGCAGCAATAACAGTAACAGCAGCAATAACAGTAACAGCAGCAGCAATAACAGGTACAGCAGCAGCAATAACAGTAACAGCAGCAATAACAGTAACAGCAGCAGCAATAACAGTAACAGCAGCAGCAATAACAGTAACAGCAGCAGCAATAACAGCAGCAGCAATAACAGTAACAGCAGCAATAACAGTAACAGCAGCAGCAATAACAGTAACAGCAGCAGCAATATGTGTTTTGCAAACATGTTGCCACAGGAACGTTT
>JARWKJ010000004.1:0-45000 GCA_029959095.1 Rhinichthys osculus
TCACACACCTGAAGCGCTCACACTCGTGTGTCTGAGATCTCTCACACCTGAAGCGCTCACACTCGTGTGTCTGAGATCTCTCACACCTGAAGCGCTCACACTCGTGTGTCTGAGATCTCTCACACCTGAAGCGCTCACACTCGTGTGTCTGAGATCTCTCACACCTGAAGCGCTCACACTCGTGTGTCTGAGATCTCACACACCTGAAGCGCTCACACTCGTGTGTCTGAGATCTCTCACACCTGAAGCGCTCACACTCGTGTGTCTGAGATCTCTCACACCTGAAGCGCTCACACTCGTGTGTCTGAGATCTCTCACACCTGAAGCGCTCACACTCGTGTGTCTGAGATCTCACACACCTGAAGCGCTCACACTCGTGTGTCTGAGATCTCACACACTGAAGCGCTCACACTCGTGTGTCTGAGATCTCACACCTGAAGCGCTCACACTCGTGTGTCTGAGATCTCACACACCTGAAGCGCTCACACTCGTGTGTCTGAGATCTCACACACCTGAAGCGCTCACACTCGTGTGTCTGAGATCTCTCACACCTGAAGCGCTCACACTCGTGTGTCTGAGATCTCACACACCTGAAGCGCTCACACTCGTGTGTCTGAGATCTCTCACACCTGAAGCGCTCACACTCGTGTGTCTGAGATCTCACACACCTGAAGCGCTCACACTCGTGTGTCTGAGATCTCTCACACCTGAAGCGCTCACACTCGTGTGTCTGAGATCTCACACACCTGAAGCGCTCACACTCGTGTGTCTGAGATCTCTCACACCTGAAGCGCTCACACTCGTGTGTCTGAGATCTCTCACACCTGAAGCGCTCACACTCGTGTGTCTGAGATCTCTCACACCTGAAGCGCTCACACTCGTGTGTCTGAGATCTCTCACACCTGAAGCGCTCACACTCGTGTGTCTGAGATCTCACACACCTGAAGCGCTCACACTCGTGTGTCTGAGATCTCACACACCTGAAGCGCTCACACTCGTGTGTCTGAGATCTCACACCTGAAGCGCTCACACTCGTGTGTCTGAGATCTCACACACCTGAAGCGCTCACACTCGTGTGTCTGAGATCTCACACACCTGAAGCGCTCACACTCGTGTGTCTGAGATCTCTCACACCTGAAGCGCTCACACTCGTGTGTCTGAGATCTCACACCTGAAGCGCTCACACTCGTGTGTCTGAGATCTCACACACCTGAAGCGCTCACACTCGTGTGTCTGAGATCTCACACACCTGAAGCGCTCACACTCGTGTGTCTGAGATCTCACACCTGAAGCGCTCACACTCGTGTGTCTGAGATCTCACACACCTGAAGCGCTCACACTCGTGTGTCTGAGATCTCTCACACCTGAAGCGCTCACACTCGTGTGTCTGAGATCTCTCACACCTGAAGCGCTCACACTCGTGTGTCTGAGATCTCACACACCTGAAGCGCTCACACTCGTGTGTCTGAGATCTCTCACACCTGAAGCGCTCACACTCGTGTGTCTGAGATCTCACACACCTGAAGCGCTCACACTCGTGTGTCTGAGATCTCACACCTGAAGCGCTCACACTCGTGTGTCTGAGATCTCACACCTGAAGCGCTCACACTCGTGTGTCTGAGATCTCACACACCTGAAGCGCTCACACTCGTGTGTCTGAGATCTCTCACACCTGAAGCGCTCACACTCGTGTGTCTGAGATCTCACACACCTGAAGCGCTCACACTCGTGTGTCTGAGATCTCACACACCTGAAGCGCTCACACTCGTGTGTCTGAGATCTCACACACCTGAAGCGCTCACACTCGTGTGTCTGAGATCTCTCACACCTGAAGCGCTCACACTCGTGTGTCTGAGATCTCACACACCTGAAGCGCTCACACTCTGTGTCTGAGATCTCTCACACCTGAAGCGCTCACACTCGTGTGTCTGAGATCTCTCACACCTGAAGCGCTCACACTCGTGTGTCTGAGATCTCACACACCTGAAGCGGCTCACACTCGTGTGTCTGAGATCTCACACACCTGAAGCGCTCACACTCGTGTGTCTGAGATCTCTCACACCTGAAGCGCTCACACTCGTGTGTCTGAGATCTCACACACCTGAAGCGCTCACACTCGTGTGTCTGAGATCTCACACACCTGAAGCGCTCACACTCGTCTGTCTGAGATCTCTCACACCTGAAGCGCTCACACTCGTGTGTCTGAGATCTCTCACACCTGAAGCGCTCACACTCGTCTGTCTGAGATCTCACACACCTGAAGCGCTCACACTCGTGTGTCTGAGATCTCTCACACCTGAAGCGCTCACACTCGTGTGTCTGAGATCTCACACACCTGAAGCGCTCACACTCGTGTGTCTGAGATCTCACACACTGAAGCGCTCACACTCGTGTGTCTGAGATCTCACACACCTGAAGCGCTCACACTCGTGTGTCTGAGATCTCACACACCTGAAGCGCTCACACTCGTCTGTCTGAGATCTCTCACACCTGAAGCGCTCACACTCGTGTGTCTGAGATCTCTCACAACTGAAGCGCTCACACTCGTGTGTCTGAGATCTCACACACCTGAAGCGCTCACACTCGTGTGTCTGAGATCTCTCACACCTGAAGCGCTCACACTCGTGTGTCTGAGATCTCACACACCTGAAGCGCTCACACTCGTGTGTCTGAGATCTCACACACCTGAAGCGCTCACACTCGTGTGTCTGAGATCTCACACACCTGAAGCGCTCACACTCGTGTGTCTGAGATCTCTCACACCTGAAGCGCTCACACTCGTGTGTCTGAGATCTCACACACCTGAAGCGCTCACACTCGTGTGTCTGAGATCTCTCACACCTGAAGCGCTCACACTCGTGTGTCTGAGATCTCACACACCTGAAGCGCTCACACTCGTGTGTCTGAGATCTCACACACCTGAAGCGCTCACACTCGTGTGTCTGAGATCTCACACACCTGAAGCGCTCACACTCGTCTGTCTGAGATCTCTCACACCTGAAGCGCTCACACTCGTGTGTCTGAGATCTCACACACCTGAAGCGCTCACACTCGTCTGTCTGAGATCTCACACACCTGAAGCGCTCACACTCGTGTGTCTGAGATCTCTCACACCTGAAGCGCTCACACTCGTGTGTCTGAGATCTCAGACACCTGAAGCGCTCACACTCGTGTGTCTGAGATCTCACACACCTGAAGCGCTCACACTCGTGTGTCTGAGATCTCACACACCTGAAGCGCTCACACTCGTGTGTCTGAGATCTCACACACCTGAAGCGCTCACACTCGTCTGTGTGAGATCTCTCACACCTGAAGCGCTCACACTCGTGTGTCTGAGATCTCTCACAACTGAAGCGCTCACACTCGTGTGTCTGAGATCTCACACACCTGAAGCGCTCACACTCGTGTGTCTGAGATCTCTCACACCTGAAGCGCTCACACTCGTGTGTCTGAGATCTCACACACCTGAAGCGCTCACACTCCGTGTGTCTGAGATCTCACACACCTGAAGCGCTCACACTCGTGTGTCTGAGATCTCACACACCTGAAGCGCTGACACTCGTGTGTCTGAGATCTCTCACAACTGAAGCGCTCACACTCGTGTGTCTGAGATCTCACACACCTGAAGCGCTCACACTCGTGTGTCTGAGATCTCTCACACCTGAAGCGCTCACACTCGTGTGTCTGAGATCTCTCACACCTGAAGCGCTCACACTCGTGTGTTTGAGATCTCACACACCTGAAGCGCTCACACTCGTGTGTCTGATATCTCACACACCTGAAGCGCTCACACTCGTGTGTCTGAGATCTCACACACCTGAAGCGCTCACACTCGTGTGTCTGAGATCTCACACACCTGAAGCGCTCACACTCGTGTGTCTGAGATCTCACACACCTGAAGCGCTCACACTCGTGTGTCTGAGATCTCTCACACCTGAAGCGCTCACACTCGTGTGTCTGAGATCTCACACACCTGAAGCGCTCACACTCGTGTGTCTGAGATCTCACACACCTGAAGCGCTCACACTCGTGTGTCTGAGATCTCACACACCTGAAGCGCTCACACTCGTGTGTCTGAGATCTCACACACCTGAAGCGCTCACACTCGTGTGTCTGAGATCTCTCACACCTGAAGCGCTCACACTCTTGTGTCTGAGATCTCTCACACCTGAAGCGCTCACACTCGTGTGTCTGAGATCTCACACACCTGAAGCGCTCACACTCGTGTGTCTGAGATCTCACACACCTGAAGCGCTCACACTCGTGTGTCTGAGATCTCTCACACCTGAAGCGCTCACACTCGTGTGTCTGAGATCTCACACACCTGAAGCGGTCACACTCGTGTGTCTGAGATCTCACACACCTGAAGCGCTCACACTCGTGTGTCTGAGATCTCACACACCTGAAGCGCTCACACTCGTGTGTCTGAGATCTCACACACCTGAAGCGCTCACACTCGTGTGTCTGAGATCTCTCACACCTGAAGCGCTCACACTCGTGTGTCTGAGATCTCACACACCTGAAGCGCTCACACTCGTGTGTCTGAGATCTCACACACCTGAAGCGCTCACACTCGTGTGTCTGAGATCTCACACACCTGAAGCGCTCACACTCGTGTGTCTGAGATCTCACACACCTGAAGCGCTCACACTCGTGTGTCTGAGATCTCACACACCTGAAGCGCTCACACTCGTGTTTCTGAGATCTCACACACCTGAAGCGCTCACACTCCTGTGTCTGAGATCTCACACACCTGAAGCGCTCACACTCGTGTGTCTGAGATCTCTCAAACCTGAAGCGCTCACACTCGTGTGTCTGAGATCTCACACACCTGAAGCGCTCACACTCGTGTGTCTGAGATCTCACACACCTGAAGCGCTCACACTCGTGTGTCTGAGATCTCACACACCTGAAGCGCTCACACTCGTGTTTCTGAGATCTCACACACCTGAAGCGCTCACACTCCTGTGTCTGAGATCTCACACACCTGAAGCGCTCACACTCGTGTGTCTGAGATCTCACACACCTGAAGCGCTCACACTCGTGTGTCTGAGATCTCACACACCTGAAGCGCTCACACTCGTGTGTCTGAGATCTCACACACCTGAAGCGCTCACACTCGTGTGTCTGAGATCTCACACACCTGAAGCGCTCACACTCGTGTGTCTGAGATCTCTCACACCTGAAGCGCTCACACTCGTGTGTCTGAGATCTCACACACCTGAAGCGCTCACACTCGTGTGTCTGAGATCTCTCACACCTGAAGCGCTCACACTCGTGTGTCTGAGATCTCTCACACCTGAAGCGCTCACACTCGTGTGTCTGAGATCTCTCACACCTGAAGCGCTCACACTCGTGTGTCTGAGATCTCACACACCTGAAGCGCTCACACTCGTGTGTCTGAGATCTCACACACCTGAAGCGCTCACACTCGTGTGTCTGAGATCTCACACCTGAAGCGCTCACACTCGTGTGTCTGAGATCTCACACACCTGAAGCGCTCACACTCGTGTGTCTGAGATCTCACACACCTGAAGCGCTCACACTCGTGTGTCTGAGATCTCTCACACCTGAAGCGCTCACACTCGTGTGTCTGAGATCTCACACACCTGAAGCGCTCACACTCGTGTGTCTGAGATCTCTCACACCTGAAGCGCTCACACTCGTGTGTCTGAGATCTCTCACACCTGAAGCGCTCACACTCGTGTGTCTGAGATCTCTCACACCTGAAGCGCTCACACTCGTGTGTCTGAGATCTCACACACCTCAAGCGCTCACACTCGTGTGTCTGAGATCTCTCACACCTGAAGCGCTCACACTCGTGTGTCTGAGATCTCTCACACCTGAAGCGCTCACACTCGTGTGTCTGAGATCTCTCACACCTGAAGCGCTCACACTCGTGTGTCTGAGATCTCTCACACCTGAAGCGCTCACACTCGTGTGTCTGAGATCTCACACACCTGAAGCGCTCACACTCGTGTGTCTGAGATCTCACACACCTGAAGCGCTCACACTCGTGTGTCTGAGATCTCACACCTGAAGCGCTCACACTCGTGTGTCTGAGATCTCACACACCTGAAGCGCTCACACTCGTGTGTCTGAGATCTCACACACCTGAAGCGCTCACACTCGTGTGTCTGAGATCTCACACACCTGAAGCGCTCACACTCGTGTGTCTGAGATCTCACACCTGAAGCGCTCACACTCGTGTGTCTGAGATTTCACACACCTGAAGCGCTCACACTCGTGTGTCTGAGATCTCACACACCTGAAGCGCTCACACTCGTGTGTCTGAGATCTCACACCTGAAGCGCTCACACTCGTGTGTCTGAGATCTCACACACCTGAAGCGCTCACACTCGTGTGTCTGAGATCTCTCACACCTGAAGCGCTCACACTCGTGTGTCTGAGATCTCTCACACCTGAAGCGCTCACACTCGTGTGTCTGAGATCTCTCACACCTGAAGCGCTCACACTCGTGTGTCTGAGATCTCACACACCTGAAGCGCTCACACTCGTGTGTCTGAGATCTCTCACACCTGAAGCGCTCACACTCGTGTGTCTGAGATCTCACACCTGAAGCGCTCACACTCGTGTGTCTGAGATCTCACACCTGAAGCGCTCACACTCGTGTGTCTGAGATCTCACACACCTGAAGCGCTCACACTCGTGTGTCTGAGATCTCTCACACCTGAAGCGCTCACACTCGTGTGTCTGAGATCTCACACACCTGAAGCGCTCACACTCGTGTGTCTGAGATCTCACACACCTGAAGCGCTCACACTCGTGTGTCTGAGATCTCACACACCTGAAGCGCTCACACTCGTGTGTCTGAGATCTCTCACACCTGAAGCGCTCACACTCGTGTGTCTGAGATCTCTCACACCTGAAGCGCTCACAACTCTTGTGTCTGAGATCTCTCACACCTGAAGCGCTCACACTCGTGTGTCTGAGATCTCTCACACCTGAAGCGCTCACACTCGTGTGTCTGAGATCTCACACACCTGAAGCGGTCACACTCGTGTGTCCTGAGATCTCACACACCTGAAGCGCTCACACTCCTGTGTCTGAGATCTCTCACACCTGAAGCGCTCACACTCGTGTGTCTGAGATCTCACACACCTGAAGCGCTCACACTCGTGTTTCTGAGATCTCACACACCTGAAGCGCTCACACTCGTGTGTCTGAGATCTCTCACACCTGAAGCGCTCACACTCGTGTGTCTGAGATCTCACACACCTGAAGCGGGTCACACTCGTGTGTCTGAGATCTCACACACCTGAAGCGCTCACACTCGTGTGTCTGAGATCTCTCACACCTGAAGCGCTCACACTCGTGTGTCTGAGATCTCACACACCTGAAGCGGTCACACTCGTGTGTCTGAGATCTCACACACCTGAAGCGCTCACACTCGTGTGTCTGAGATCTCACACACCTGAAGCGCTCACACTCGTGTGTCTGAGATCTCTCACACCTGAAGCGGTCACACTCGTGTGTCTGAGATCTCTCACACCTGAAGCGCTCACACTCGTGTGTCTGAGATCTCTCACACCTGAAGCGCTCACACTCGTGTGTCTGAGATCTCTCACACCTGAAGCGCTCACACTCGTGTGTCTGAGATCTCTCACACCTGAAGCGCTCACACTCGTGTGTCTGAGATCTCTCACACCTGAAGCGCTCACACTCGTGTGTCTGAGATCTCACACACCTGAAGCGCTGACACTCGTGTGTCTGAGATCTCTCACACCTGAAGCGCTCACACTCGTGTGTCTGAGATCTCACACACCTGAAGCGCTCACACTCGTGTGTCTGAGATCTCACACACCTGAAGCGCTCACACTCGTGTGTCTGAGATCTCTCACACCTGAAGCGCTCACACTCGTGTGTCTGAGATCTCACACACCTGAAGCGCTCACACTCGTGTGTCTGAGATCTCTCACACCTGAAGCGCTCACACTCGTGTGTCTGAGATCTCTCACACCTGAAGCGCTCACACTCGTGTGTCTGAGATCTCACACACCTGAAGCGCTCACACTCGTGTGTCTGAGATCTCACACACCTGAAGCGCTCACACTCGTGTGTCTGAGATCTCACACACCTGAAGCGCTCACACTCGTGTGTCTGAGATCTCTCACACCTGAAGCGCTCACACTCGTGTGTCTGAGATCTCTCACACCTGAAGCGCTCACACTCGTGTGTCTGAGATCTCACACACCTGAAGCGCTCACACTCGTGTGTCTGAGATCTCTCACACCTGAAGCGCTCACACTCGTGTGTCTGAGATCTCTCACACCTGAAGCGCTCACACTCGTGTGTCTGAGATCTCTCACACCTGAAGTGCTCACACTCGTGTGTCTGAGATCTCACACACCTGAAGCGCTCACACTCGTGTGTCTGAGATCTCTCACACCTGAAGCGCTCACACTCGTGTGTCTGAGATCTCTCACACCTGAAGCGCTCACACTCGTGTGTCTGAGATCTCTCACACCTGAAGCGCTCACACTCGTGTGTCTGAGATCTCACACACCTGAAGCGCTCACACTCGTGTGTCTGAGATCTCACACACCTGAAGCGCTCACGCTCGTGTGTCTGAGATCTCACACACCTGAAGCGCTCACACTCGTGTGTCTGAGATCTCTCACACCTGAAGCGCTCACACTCGTGTGTCTGAGATCTCACACACCTGAAGCGCTCACACTCGTGTGTCTGAGATCTCACACACCTGAAGCGCTCACACTCGTGTGTCTGAGATCTCTCACACCTGAAGCGCTCACACTCGTGTGTCTGAGATCTCACACACCTGAAGCGCTCACACTCGTGTGTCTGAGATCTCACACACCTGAAGCGCTCACACTCGTGTGTCTGAGATCTCTCACACCTGAAGCGCTCACACTCGTGTGTCTGAGATCTCACACCTGAAGCGCTCACACTCGTGTGTCTGAGATCTCACACACCTGAAGCGCTCACACTCGTGTGTCTGAGATCTCACACACCTGAAGCGCTCACACTCGTGTGTCTGAGATCTCTCACACCTGAAGCGCTCACACTCGTGTGTCTGAGATCTCACACACCTGAAGCGCTCACACTCGTGTGTCTGAGATCTCTCACACCTGAAGCGCTCACACTCGTGTGTCTGAGATCTCTCACACCTGAAGCGCTCACACTCGTGTGTCTGAGATCTCTCACACCTGAAGCGCTCACACTCGTGTGTCTGAGATCTCACACACCTGAAGCGCTCACACTCGTGTGTCTGAGATCTCACACACCTGAAGCGCTCACACTCGTGTGTCTGAGATCTCACACACCTGAAGCGCTCACACTCGTGTGTCTGAGATCTCTCACACCTGAAGCGCTCACACTCGTGTGTCTGAGATCTCACACACCTGAAGCGCTCACACTCGTGTGTCTGAGATCTCACACACCTGAAGCGCTCACACTCGAGTGTCTGAGATCTCTCACACCTGAAGCGCTCACACTCGTGTGTCTGAGATCTCTCACACCTGAAGCGCTCACACTCGTGTGTCTGAGATCTCACACCTGAAGCGCTCACACTCGTGTGTCTGAGATCTCACACACCTGAAGCGCTCACACTCGTGTGTCTGAGATCTCTCACACCTGAAGCGCTCACACTCGTGTGTCTGAGATCTCTCACACCTGAAGCGCTCACACTCGTGTGTCTGAGATCTCACACACCTGAAGCGCTCACACTCGTGTGTCTGAGATCTCTCACACCTGAAGCGCTCACACTCGTGTGTCTGAGATCTCTCAGACCTGAAGCGCTCACACTCGTGTGTCTGAGATCTCTCACACCTGAAGCGCTCACACTCGTGTGTCTGAGATCTCACACACCTGAAGCGCTCACACTCGTGTGTCTGAGATCTCACACACCTGAAGCGCTCACACTCGTGTGTCTGAGATCTCTCACACCTGAAGCGCTCACACTCGTGTGTCTGAGATCTCTCACACCTGAAGCGCTCACACTCGTGTGTCTGAGATCTCACACACCTGAAGCGCTCACACTCGTGTGTCTGAGATCTCACACACCTGAAGCGCTCACACTCGTGTGTCTGAGATCTCTCACACCTGAAGCGCTCACACTCGTGTGTCTGAGATCTCTCACACCTGAAGTGCTCACACTCGTGTGTCTGAGATCTCACACACCTGAAGCGCTCACACTCGTGTGTCTGAGATCTCACACACCTGAAGCGCTCACACTCGTGTGTCTGAGATCTCTCACACCTGAAGCGCTCACACTCGTGTGTCTGAGATCTCACACACCTGAAGCGCTCACACTCGTGTGTCTGAGATCTCACACACCTGAAGCGCTCACACTCGTGTGTCTGAGATCTCTCACACCTGAAGCGCTCACACTCGTGTGTCTGAGATCTCACACCTGAAGCGCTCACACTCGTGTGTCTGAGATCTCACACACCTGAAGCGCTCACACTCGTGTGTCTGAGATCTCACACACCTGAAGCGCTCACACTCGTGTGTCTGAGATCTCACACACCTGAAGCGCTCACACTCGTGTGTCTGAGATCTCTCACACCTGAAGCGCTCACACTCGTGTGTCTGAGATCTCACACACCTGAAGCGCTCACACTCGTGTGTCTGAGATCTCACACACCTGAAGCGCTCACACTCGTGTGTCTGAGATCTCACACACCTGAAGCGCTCACACTCGTGTGTCTGAGATCTCTCACACCTGAAGCGCTCACACTCGTGTGTCTGAGATCTCTCACACCTGAAGCGCTCACACTCGTGTGTCTGAGATCTCTCACACCTGAAGCGCTCACACTCGTGTGTCTGAGATCTCTCACACCTGATGTGCTCACACTCGTGTGTCTGAGATCTCTCACACCTGAAGCGCTCACACTCGTGTGTCTGAGATCTCACACCTGAAGCGCTCACACTCGTGTGTCTGAGATCTCACACACCTGAAGCGGTCACACTCGTGTGTCTGAGATCTCACACACCTGAAGCGCTCACACTCGTGTGTCTGAGATCTCACACACCTGAAGCGCTCACACTCGTGTGTCTGAGATCTCACACACCTGAAGCGCTCACACTCGTGTGTCTGAGATCTCACACACCTGAAGCGCTCACACTCGTGTGTCTGAGATCTCACACCTGAAGCGCTCACACTCGTGTGTCTGAGATCTCTCACACCTGAAGCGCTCACACTCGTGTGTCTGAGATCTCACACACCTGAAGCGCTCACACTCGTGTGTCTGAGATCTCACACACCTGAAGCGCTCACACTCGTGTGTCTGAGATCTCACACACCTGAAGCGCTCACACTCGTGTGTCTGAGATACATTTACATTTGATACATTTATGTCATTGGTTGTTGCGTTAAATCTGTTGCGAACAACACCAGAGGAAACGCGCTTGATTCATGCCGGTTCCACAGTGAGAGCGGCGCGGCCAGAGTTTTGGGAGCTGCTATATATTAAATATATTACCAGTGTTGGGGAGTAGTTAACTACAAGTAGCGACGCTACTAACTTAACTACATTTTTCAGTTGCTTTTTAAACACTGTAGCTTTTCCAGTAGCTAACTGCTTTTTGCAGCAAGTAGCGGTGTAGCGCGAGCAAAAGCTACATTGCGTTTTGTCGAGCCTGCGCGAATCAGCGCGATGCAAGGATATTCTTCTTCTTGTTAGATTACAAACTAATTTGTTTTGCCATTACCGCCACCTGTAGTTTATTCACGCATCTTGCGGCTAACGGTTCACTGACGTACAGAAGACCTCAAGCACAAATTTAAGGACGCACATACAGGTGATTAATGGCCATTTTAAAATGTATTAATTATCCTGCTTTATTGCTCTCTATCACATCAAATTTCTATTTCTGATTTAATTACAATGAACCGCCATGATCTGTCCGCCAGTTTGGTAATGAACATAAAAGACCACTAAACTAAAGTTTGCGCCATCGTGTTTCAGTTGAACAAAAAATGTAATCTTAGTTTGTTTATCGCACGACAAAGGCTTTGATCGAATTAAATTGCTGTATAGATTTGTTGTGACTGGATCCGGAGCGAACCGAACTGTGCTCACAAGCAGCTTGTGATTCAGGTTCTTCTTTCACAGTAAATTCTGCGAGCTCCATCACTGCATGTGAGCGAGTTTAACGTGCATTGTCAGTGCCACATGTGAGCGGTTGTTCAATGTATTTTATTGCCAAAATGCAACCATCTCACAATCACAATCGGTATTTTTGAGAAAGTCTATACATGCAATTTACGTTGGATGTATATTTTGTTCTTGCAATGTTGTATTTGTTGCAATTTTGCACTTTTGACAAACAGTCTGAGATATTTGAGTGTTGTGTGTAATAAAACAATAAAAATCATAATTGTATTGCATTTGTTTTAAATACTAAATATTTTACTGTTAACTGGCACCCCCCTTTTTTTTGCATAGACATAAAAATCACTATCCAAACTTAAATGGTTGTAATTCAGGAATGCTTTGGAATATAGACCTATGGCTGGTCTTGTTTTAAAGAAGACATTTTCCAGATCTCAAGTCTAGAAATGATAAAAAATTAAACAGAAAAAAAGTTATATAAGTTTGATTTTATGAAATGGTGTAATGTAAAAATATAATTATTAATATTTTATATAAAATATATATATTACAAAATATATTTTACTCTAAAACTGCAAGAAAATTAAAGACACAAATCTGAACAAGTTGTATTCCAAATTTTAGGTTGATATCTAAAAAAATGAGCTTTCAGTAAGATTTATTTGGGCGCAGTACCCAACTTTTTCACTAGACTCCATTACTGCCCATATAAGGGCGCCTCCATTTTCATATATGTTTTGAGTGATCTGAACCATGTATTTCCATAATTTTCATACAATTTATGAAGTAGACATCCTATTCAGAAGTAGTATGGGTGGTTTGGCAGTATTTGATTTGAATTCAACCTCTAATAAATGCATAAAAAGACTACGTTATAGCGTTATAGCTCGCAGCCAATCAGAAATCGAGAATCCATACATTTTTCTTTATATTTAAAACATTTTCAGACCTATTTTTCTCATAAAATGTAATTGGTGTTATCTTTTGAACTCATGCCATGAAAACAAACTGAGGTTTCTACCAATCTTTCATGATTTTTCGTGTTTATTGTTATTTCAAAATAAAGGCCTAAATACTCCTAATGAATATGAAATATTTTTGTTGCAAATTGATAAATTACTGCTCCTCTGTAATTTATTTTAGATAACAGACACCAAATATGAAAACTAGAGATTTTAAGCTTTCAAATGATATATAGTTTGGAAATATTACTTTAGGTTTTTACTAAGATATTATTGTTTTAAACATGCAATGGCAAAAACCTTGCAGGTTAAGAGGTTAAAACATTCCTCAGACACTTATTCAGTTATTTATAATATATGTTGTTCAAAAAAATCAAAAGTAGTTTCAATGTAGCTAGCTACTTTTTGATCGTAACTTGTAGTGTAGCTAACTACTTTTCCAAAAGGGTAGCTTGACTGTAGTTTAACTACTTTAACTAACGAGTAGCTTGTAGCTTGTCAAACTACAGTTTCAAAGTAGCTTCCCCAACACTGTATATTACAAATAGTTTTTCAGCGTGAGAAATACAATAGCTGTGTCCCAATGTGAAGGCTGCATCCTCCGAAGGCCGCGGACTTCGAAGGACGCACCTTGTAGCCTTCATAGGATTTCCTAATTGCGCATCCAGGTGTTCCCGATTACCGCTCCATGGCGCCAAGCAACAGTCCGAGACGGAGCTGCCGTCCTGATCATTAATTTGTTATAATTGAGTAAACAGCTATGGAGCCAGAATTGGCTATTGTCATTTTTATGTTTTATATTTTACTGAGGATGTTAATTACATGAATTTTCTAAACGACATTTAGGCTACTTGTCTTTAAAGTCCATTTTTTAGGAGGAAAAAGCTCAGTATAATAGAATAAGTAAAAAAAGACTTCACATATAAAAAAGAAATATAACACAAACACAAGGTTAGGTTATATAAAAATAAAACATTCATAAATCATTTTATGATTATTACTGTCTTCAGTGAACTCAACGCAAATGATAATAATATTATTATTATTAGCCTACATTTAGGCTACATATTTAGAAGGCGGTTTTATCCAAAAAAGGAACAAAGAAATTCGTCAAATGTCAGTCATAACAGGGCTAAGATTATCACAAATAAACACAAGATTTTGACGCAAATGTGTGTGTGAGTGTGAGCACGCACTGCCCGGCACGGAGGCGCGGGCGCGAACACTTGCATTTTCCCATCAACAGTGGAAACAACTTAAAAAATACTCTATAATTTCTGGTCATACAGAAAAGAATAATACATCATTCGCAACTACTTTTATTTGTCCAAACTCACATAACAAGAAAATGTTGTGCTTTTGTAAAATAAAATAAAACAATCAGTCGCGCTTTCATGATCTCCGTGAACTGGAGCGCGTCTCATAAATGAACTGAAACAAAATATACCTATAAAGCTTGAAATGTTCACTTTTAAATGAACAATTAAAATGCCTCGTTATTTATTCAGACACATTTATTATCATTAGCCTATAAATCATGGTTCCAGAGAGATGGCTCTTCTCATTCAGCACTGCGGGAAAAATATAATTTCCAGGTTCTAATCTGGCCTTAGAAAACCAGTAAAATCGACATTTGTCCCATAGTAATTTGTGAATATTTTAAATGTTTAATAAGGGGGCAAAAAGTCTTTTTTTTTTTTTTTTTTTTTTTTTTTTGCGCAGCATTTGTGTAGCCTACTACAGTTCAAATTTTGGTGTTCAACTTTGGCTTTTAAAAATACAACAACCTTTCATTTTTAGTTTTTCAATTACGGGTTAAAAAAAGAAAAACAAATGGACGCAAAAGTAGGCTACCTTATATTATTAAATATTTAAAATAATGTATTTGTAGAAAGGTTTGATAGTCAATCAAAATACTAGTAAAATCAAAGACTTTAATCTAAAAAACTATCACTAAACTATCTTTAGTTTAATAGTCTGTTTAAATTAGCATCCATTCGTTTTTAATATTTTAACCCGTAAATGAAAAACGAAAAATGAACGGTTTTAAAAGGCATAGTTGAACACCAACATTTGAATTTGAACTGTAGGCTACACACCAAATGCTGCACCAAAAATGCTGTCGTCACCGGCGCGCAATGAATTATGGGGTAGGATCAGGGTAGGATAGGCCGCTAAGTGTCCATTTATGTATCCTTCCTTTCACGGGGAAACGAAGGGTGCATTTGGCGTCGCTTTTGAATCGGGGTAGCCGCAATCGGCCTTCAAATGCAGCCTTCGGAGGACGCAGCCTTCACATTGGGACACAGCTGATGTGTGGCGGGAGAGCGTGACAAAAGACCGAAATGAGTGACTGTCACGCTCAATGAGTGACACTTAAGAGCCCTGCACTCGTGTGTGTTTGCAGTGGTCATCTGATGATGTCATCGCTCTGGCTTTTCTTGAGAACTGACAGTCACTTCCTGTTTTGGTGAAAGCGGCACAGATTAACCCACGTACAATATGTTGTGTCACTCAATATTGCAATAAAGGAAAACTGCCAGACTTTAGGCTATAAAAAGTCTTGGAAACTAAAACAGCAAAAGAACAACAGTGTAATTTTAAATGGTTGATTTGAAACAGTCCAGAAATGAAAATTCTGTGCTTCACGCTCCCTCGTGTCGCTCCAAACCTCTGACTCTCTGTCTTCTGTGGAACATAACAAAAGAAATCTTGAAAATCATTCTGTTTTCTTTTGTTTTGTTACATTTTTAGGTATTGTTTATTAATAAAAGTGAAAAGAGTATATGATTGTGAGCTCCCTGCTGTCACAGATCATCAGATTCGTCTGATCTCAGAACAGTCTCTGCTGAAGGACTGTGTGTTCTGAAGACGAGGGCTTTGAGTGATGCGAAACACACACACCCAGAGAAGAGAACAGATATAAACAGATTGTTATGTCCTACAGTGTGATCTTATTTGATGTTTTTCTATTTTATGTGTGTCAGGCCACTAGGTGGCAGTAGTGGTTGTTTCTCTGCCTTCTTCTGTGCAGGTAAAGCCAGCTGAGATGATCACCTGCTGAGGACTGCTCGGTTGGGATTGGTCTTCAAGGGAAAAGAAGAGTATAAAGCCTGCTGCGTTTACATGGTTTAATCGGAATGAAATCAATCCGATTGACGAATCCGAACACGGTGTTTACATGAACTATAAATAAAGTAATGTGCGTGTTTATATGTCACAAGATTCAAATCGGAATTGATTTTTTTACATGCGCACACTGCACGAATATGCCGCTGTTCGCGCATAACTATTCTCCTTTATTGGTTCTTTATTTTTTTTTAAACAGCAGACTTAATATATATCCGTCTCTGCATGGTCATGATTTGGAGACGATGAGCATGAACCGTTTTGCCGTGTTGCTTATTGATCACGCAGTAAAACCACGCGCCCAAAACCAGTCGTCCATGGATGAGAGTCTGAAACAAGCACTGGTGGGACGCTGTCCTGCTCCACTTCACAGACGCTGAGTAAAATGAGAATTTTTTAATAACGGAACACTCATTTATATTCACTTTATTCAACAGGAAGAACAGCTCGTTCCGTGCGTCATTCGTCATTACGCTATTTCAACGTCATTGCACATGCGCAGTCCTTTTAGTTTCGGTTTTCAATCCGATCAAGTGTTTACATGTTATCTTGATTGGATTACAAAAGGAGTAAACCACCCCTTTCAATCGGATCGATTAAGGTGTTTACATGACGTTTTTTTAGTCCGATTGAGCCGTCAATCCGATTATAAGTGTCCATGTAAACGCAGCTACTGATCTCCACTGAAGGAAGGCTTGTTGTTCCTGCTGGTTGGATTTGATATGTTTGTTGTTTCTGTACATTGCTGCAGTTGATCAGTTGTGGTTTATTTCAAAACTTACCCACTTTGTTTCTTTTTGTTGTTAAAAGCTTCTGAATAGTGGTACGTTGATGTATATCACTTTTTGTTGCTGAAACCAACTGTAACACTGTTTATTTGATTTTTCCCCTGTATACGTGTGTGTGTATATATATGTATATATATATATATATATATATATATATATATATATATTATAACCCTATAATATATAACCCTATATACACTCACCTAAAGGATTATTAGGAACACCTGTTCAATTTCTCATTAATGCAATTATCTAATCAACCAATCACATGGCAGTTGCTTCAATGCATTTAGGGGTGTGGTCCTGGTCAAGACAATCTCCTGAACTCCAAACTGAATGTCAGAATGGGAAAGAAAGGTGATTTAAGCAATTTTGAGCGTGGCATGGTTGTTGGTGCCAGACGGGCCGTATTCAGTATTTCACAATCTGCTCAGTTACTGGGATTTTCACGCACAACCATTTCTAGGGTTTACAAAGAATGGTGTGAAAAGGGAAAAACATCCAGTATATGGCAGTCCTGTGGGCGGAAATGCCTTGTTGATGCTAGAGGTCAGAGGAGAATGGGCCGACTGATTCAAGCTGATACAAGAGCAACTTTGACTGAAATAACCACTCGTTACAACCGAGGTATGCAGCAAAGCATTTGTGAAGCCACAACACGCACAACCTTGAGGCGGATGGGCTACAACAGCAGAAGACCCCACCAGGTACCACTCATCTCCACTACAAATAGGAAAAAGAGGCTACAATTTGCAAGAGCTCACCAAAATTGGACAGTTGAAGACTGGAAAAATGTTGCCTGGTCTGATGAGTCTCGATTTCTGTTGAGACATTCAGATGTTAGAGTCAGAATTTGGCGTAAACAGAATGAGAACATGGATCCATCATGCCTTGTTACCACTGTGCAGGCTGGTGGTGGTGGTGTAATGGTGTGGGGGATGTTTTCTTGGCACACTTTAGGCCCCTTAGTGCCAATTGGGCATCGTTTAAATGCCACGGCCTACCTGAGCATTGTTTCTGACCATGTCCATCCCTTTATGGCCACCATGTTCCCATCCTGAAGAAGCTTCACTGGCTGCCAGTTAAGTCTCGAATCAAATATAAAATCCTCCTCCTGACGTACAAATCTCTGCATGGACTTGCACCTCAGCACCTTATTGATCTACTCCATCCCTGCACTCAGCAACGGTCCCTGCGGTCCTCTGACAAGGACCTGCTCGCTGTCCCTAAGTCCAGGCTCCGGACATTTGGTGATAGAGCCTTCTGTGTTGGTGCTCCATCTCTCTGGAACAAGCTTCCTCATGCCATCTGCTCTGCTCCCTCTCTAATAACCTTTAAAAACCAGCTTAAAACACACCTCTTCACTGAGGCTTATGGGCTTTAGCTCTCCTGGCCTCTCACCTCTCTCCTCCCATCCCCTCCCTTCTCCCCCCTCTTGCTTTTGTTAAAGGGGTCATATAATGGTACATGCACTTTTACAAGTTGATTGTACTGAAATGTATGTTGGCAGTGCCTGTACACAACCATCATAAAATGATAAAAATCCATCCAGTGTTTTTGTTTTAATCTCCTTATATGTTTTCCCCTGCCTCAAATTGAGCCGTTCGTTTTTGTGACGTCAATAAAACGGACGCCCCTCCCACGATTGTTGATTGACGGGAGCGTTTCAACACAGACCCGCCCTCGCTCGTGAGAGCTGTCAATCATAGTCTGCGCGGACCGGCGCGGTCATTGTTGATATGCTGGAGCACTGTCTATGAGCAGAATGGCTCTAAGCGATTGTGGTGTTCTGTTCTTGGGTGTAATAACGAACACAGTCATTTTAATGTTCCTGAATCCAAACCGCTGAAGACGTAGTGGCTGAGTTTGTTTTCGAAGGGAATATTCCCCACGAGCAACGTCAATGCTCTCATGTTTGCGCGAATCATTTCTCACCAGACTGCTTATAAACGAGGGTCATAAAGCTGGTTTTGTTAAGAAGCTGCTCCTGAAGAAAGGATCGGTACCAGATATTCGTGTTCCTGCTGAACCTCTAGAACAACTGAAGTGAGTGTAACGTTTTATTAAACTTTATATTAATATTTATATCTTTGCAAATCGCTAGCTGCACGCTCCACAATGAATGCGGCTAAGGTTTACACTCAGGGTACATTACGGCATGTTTTCTATGTACGACGTTCTCAATATAATTCATAATCCCACGTTTATACTGAACAACGCATTATGGTTATTGTGTTACAAACGGTGTACGCACAGAACAGAGAGGCGGAGTCAGCAAAGCTCATGATCATTTAAAGGCATATACACTGAAACGGCGTGCTGAAAACAGAGCTGTTTTTGACCAGGTAAAATAAGTGTTTTCTTACAATACTAATGAGAATTTTTAATTAAAGTATATTACAAAGTTTTAATTTAGACCCTAAAGAATTATATTAGCTTGTACAAAAATGGCATTATATGACCCCTTTAAGCGTCCTTGGGTTTTATGAAAGGCGCTATATAAATTAAAGTTATTATTATTATTAGGTGTTCAAGCACGAAGTGCTGAAAACCTATTGTAATTGCTATTTGAAAAAAAAAAAACAACCTAAAACGCATCGTGCAGCCCAAACCGTAAGGCCTAGAGACTTGAAACCTGGCCAGGTGCTAGGGCCTCAGTTTGGGGAGAACCTATCAGAGTATGACCCCGATTGGCCCATAGGTGGCGCTACAGCAACCAAAAGTACTAAATTGCTCATAACTCCTAGACCGTTTGACTTGGAATCAAGCTTTTTGCACCACTGTGTTCCTTGGCTCAAGACGGACAAGATGTATATCTCGGATTCTCGATTTGAGCAAAAAATTTGTTATGGCCAATTTTGTCCAAAACCTACTTTTGCGAACTAGTCCCTGGTTTTTTCCTTGATCGGAACCAGACCAGTCTAGGACAATTCTATGGACTCTCTAGATCAATAATTATCAAAAAAAAGTTGAACTTTGCCCTTTGGTTCACTGTGACAGGGTCATTTAGAAAAGGGGGCGTGTCAAAATACACTCAAAAGCCTATAAATCATAAATAAAAACTCAGAACTTCACAAAAATTGATGAGCACATGTGTCATGACATGGTGAAGAAGCGTGCAGAGTTTCATGGAGATCGGACCATAGGTGGCGCTATAACTGTCAAAAAGGTCCCCTATTATTAGGTGTTTAAGCACGAAGTGCTGAAAACCTATTGTAATTGCTATTTGAAAAAAAAAAAAAAAACCTAAAACGCATCGTGCAGCCCAAACCGTAAGGCCTAGAGACTTGAAACCTGGCCAGGTGCTAGGGCCTCAGTTTGGGGAGAACCTATCAGAGTATGAACCTGATTGGCCCATAGGTGGCGCTACAGCAACCAAAAGTACTAAATTGCCCATAACTCATCGACCGTTTGACCTAGAATCTAGATTTGTACACCACTGTGTTACGGACAAGATGTATATCTCGGATTCTCGATTTGAGCAAAAAAAAAATTGTTATGGCCAATTTTGTCCAAAACCTACTTTTGCGAACTAGTCCCTGGTTTTTTCCCTGATCGGAACCAGACCAGTCTAGGACAATTCTCTGGACTCTCTAGATCAGGGGTTTTCAAACTTTTTGTGTGTGTGGACCACTATTTGTAATCAAGAATTTTCGCGGACCACCTCATAATACACATAATAAAATATGTCTACACACAGTCCTACCTGAATTAATCTGCATCTCTAAATAGGCTTACTAGCACTAAAACTATAACTGGTCATCACATCAGTACAACAGCTTGTTAAAAGAACGTTTACTGCACACAACGGCGCTATAACTGTTGAAAAGCTTTAAAACCATGTATTTTATGGTAAATTGCCTGTATTGCCTGTATTGGATGTAAATGGTGTTTTCCATCTATTATGTCAGTGTTTAAATGTATGCTAAATAAAACTTAATGTCTTTTGATGCTTTTGTGCTTAACGGCCTTAAAGGCCTTAACTGCTTGAACACCGCTAAATGCTGCTTGCAGCTTTAATTATTATTATTATCCTCTGATGGCTACTTCCAGCAGGATAATGCACCATGTCACAAAGCTCGAATCATTTCAAATTGGTTTCTTGAACATGACAATGAGTTCACTGTACTAAAATGGCCCCCACAGTCACCAGATCTCAACCCAATAGAGCATCTTTGGGATGTGGTGGAACGGGAGCTTCGTGCCCTGGATGTGCATCCCACAAATCTCCATCAACTGCAAGATGCTATCCTATCAATATGGGCCAACATTTCTAAAGAATGCTTTCAGCACCTTGTTGAATCAATGCCACGTAGAATTAAGGCAGTTCTGAAGGCGAAAGGGGGTCAAACACAGTATTAGTGTTACGGTGTTATTCATTTTTGTCATGTTTGTGGTTTCTCTGTCTTTGGTCTTTTATTCAGTTTTTGCCTTGTTAATTGTAGTCTGTTATCATAGTCATGTCATTATTAGGTCCCTTGTTTCAGGTGTGTTGTCTTGTTAGGTTGTATGGTCCCGCTCGTTGTTCTGATTTGCCCCAGCTGTGTCTTGTTCCCTGTTCCCCTCTGTGTATTTAAATCCTGTCTGCTCTTTTGTTCAGGGTCAGTTATTGTATGTATGTGATTGCCTGTATGTGTACGCTCCTCGAGTTTCTCTGAGATCTAAGTTACCCTAGTCTGTTATAATTAAAGTCTGCTGCTGCATCTAGATCCGACTTCCGCCTTTGCTTCCACGCAACTCGTAATAGAATAACTGACCCACTAGGATCTAGCAGCCATGCCTACCTGGAGTCCTGATGTCCAGATCCTCCGTCTTCGCCAGGAGAATCGCGCCATCGAGGATTATGTCGCAGAATTCCTCGAGCTGGCATATCTCGCGCAAATGAACACCCACGGCCTGAAGATCTTCTTCCGCGGAGGATTATCAGAACCACTCCGGTCTCTGATGCCCGAACCTGGTCCTCACGGATCTTTAGAATGGTACGTTGACCTGGCCCTGTTGTGGAGCGGTTCCCCGTTTACTGTGGGCGTGGAGGAGAAGCTGCGAGAGCCTGCGCTTAACGTTAGCCCGGTCGCGCCCGCGCTTCACTTCAGCTGCTCAGCCGAGACCACGCTCCACAAGCCTGCGCTTCACGTGAACCGAGTCGAGCCCGTTTTCCACGACATGCCTGAGCTTCTTCCTGCCGAGACCGACATGCCTGAGCTTCTTCCTGCCGAGATCGACATGCCTGAGGCTGAGCTTCTGTCTTCCGAACCCGCACGTCGCTTCAGCCTCGACGAACCCGAGTCAAGTGAGTCAAGTGCCGCCGAGTCAAGTGAGACCGCGCTTCCCGAGTCAAGCGAGTCAATTGCCGCCGAGTCAAGCGAGTCAAGTGCCGCCGAGTCAAGTGAGACCGCGCTTCCCGAGTCAAGTGAGTCTATTGCCGCCGAGTCAAGTGCCGCCGAGTCAAGCGAGTCAAGTGCCGCCGAGTCAAGTGAGTCTACCGCTACCGAGTCAAGTGAGTCTACCGAGTCAAGTGAGTCTACCGAGTCAAGTGAGTCTACCGAGTCAAGTGAGTCTACCGAGTCAAGTGAGTCTACCGAGTCAAGTGAGTCTACCGAGTCAAGTGAGTCTACCGAGTCAAGTGAGTCTACCGAGTCAAGTGAGTCAAGTGAGTCTACCGAGTCAAGTGAGTCTACCGAGTCAAGTGAGTCTACCGAGTCAAGTGAGTCTACCGAGTCAAGTGAGTCTACCGAGTCAAGTGAGTCTACCGAGTCAAGTGAGTCAAGTGAGTCTACCGAGTCAAGTGAGTCTACCGAGTCAAGTGAGTCTACCGAGTCAAGTGAGTCAAGCCCAGTGACGCGTCGTCGCAGGAGAAGGAGGTCTCGTTTGCCTCGCCAGGCTCCGAAGGGTGTTCCCAGACTCCTCGCCCTGCCGGCCCCGCCTCTGCGCCTCGCCCTGCCGGCCCCGCCTCTGCGCCTCGCCCTGCCGGCCCCTCCTCTGCGCCTCGCCCTGCCGGCCCCTCCTCTGCGCCTCGCCCTGCCGGCCCCGCCTCTGCGCCTCGACCTGCCTGCGCCCTTCAAGCTCCGGGAGGCCTGCCCGGAACCCTTTTACCACCTGGAGGTTCCTCCCGAGGATTTCCCCAAGTATTTTTTGGGGGGGGGCAGAAGGTACTCCGTGAGGGCCATGGAGACGACGTCGACATGGTCCTCATCCTCGTCTGAGTCTGCTCCGACCTGGCCACCATCTTATCGTGCTCCGCCCTGGCCTTTGCCACGCCATGCTCCAGCCTGGCCTTTGCCACGCCATGCTCCACCCTGGCCTTTGCCACGCCATGCTCCGCCCTGGCCTTCGCCTCATCCTGCTCCGCCCTGGCCGCCGTCACATCCTGCTCCGCCCTGGAGGCTTCCTGTTCCGGGCAAGCCACGCCCTCGTCAGCCTCCAGGGCGCCCACCCTCCCGCCCCTATTTGATGTTTATTCGGCGCGGGGACACGCCTTATGGAAGGGGGGGATAATGTTACGGTGTTATTCATTTTTGTCATGTTTGTGGTTTCTCTGTCTTTGGTCTTTTATTCAGTTTTTGCCTTGTTAATTGTAGTCTGTTATCATAGTCATGTCATTATTAGGTCCCTTGTTTCAGGTGTGTTGTCTTGTTAGGTTGTATGGTCCCGCTCGTTGTTCTGATTTGCCCCAGCTGTGTCTTGTTCCCTGTTCCCCTCTGTGTATTTAAATCCTGTCTGCTCTTTTGTTCAGGGTCAGTTATTGAATGTATGTTTTAATGTGCGTACCACGAGTATCTTGTCTGTTCTGAATATAATTAAAGTCTGCTGCATTTAGATCCGCCTACTGCCTTTGCTTCCACGCAAATCGTAACAATTAGTATGGTGTTCCTAATAATCCTTTAGGTGAGTGAATATATATATATAATTTAAGTAATAGTTCATGATCTATAATGGTTATAATATTGTTTAGGTAGGCAAGAGTTTTTAATGTTTCTGAAAGAGTTTCTTCTGCTCACCAAAGCTGCATTTATTTGATCAAAAATACAGTAAAACAGTGTAATATTACTCCAGTGTAAATCAGCTGTTTTCTATGTGAATATACAGTAAAGTGTAATTTATTCCTGTGATCAAAGCTGAATTTCAGCATCATTACTCCAGTCTTCAGTGTCACATGATCCTTCAGAAATCACTCTAATATGAGGATCTGATGCTCAAGAAACATTTATGATTATTATCAGTGTTGAAAACAGTCGTGCTGCTTCAGATTTCTGTGGAAACCGTCATATATTTTATTTTTCAGGATTCTCTGATGAATAGAAAGTTCAAAAGAACAGCATTTATTTGAAATATAATATTTTGTCACATTATAAATGTCTTTACTGTCACTTTTGATTAATTTAATGCGTCCTTGATAAATAAATGTATTAATTTCTTTCAAAAATTTTAAAAAAAATTATAGCGTAGATGGTTTCATCATTTGCTTGTGTGACAGTCTAAACCAGGATATAAACTAGACCATTCAGATGAAATCATTCGGCAATATGATCACATTTATTATTATCATATAAAAATATACATGGGAAGTGTTACACACATACAGTAAGACGGACAGGACACAGTACGGCCCTACACTGCTACACAGCTGCCTAAGCCAAATAATACTGATGGAAACAAGGGCCCTTAATGTGGTGCAGACAGAAACACAACACGACGACACCGTCAATCATGCAGCTTTAGCTTTACAAATGACCTTATCATCAGGAAAAACATCTCAAAATAGAACATTTTGCTTCTCTTATGAACATAAAGGTTTTGGAATACTTCATTTAAAAAAAAATCTATACACATACATTTATTTATATATATAAATTTATAAGCAAGGCATATTGTGTTTACCACTTTACAGATAAGCGGTACGATTGTCATATTTGTTTACATGGCTGGGCTCCTCTTTTCTGGGGGTTTTTAATTGATCAACATTAAAGGAACAATACAATATTTCAAACAATATATCATATTTAAAAAAAAAACACTTATCCTCAGGCCACTTGAAAGCTGTGGAAGCTTGTTTCTGCCACAGAACAAAAAATGAAACAACTTTAACTAAATTCTGACCTTTTCTCGCAATTGCGACTTTTTAACTCACAATTCTGACTTTTTATCGCAATTGCGAATAACTCATTTAAAAAAGAATTATCACAATTAAGACTCAGTTCAGATTTTTTCTCATTATTGCGACTTTTTACCTCATAATTTTGACTTATTATAGCAAATTTTGACCTTTTTTTTTGCAGTTGCGACTTTTTAAGTGACTATTCTGACTTTTTTTCTCAGAATTGCGTGATATGAACTCACAATTGCGGGAAAAAAGTAAAAAAGTAATAAAAAAAATAAAGAAATTAAAAGTCGCAATTACCTTTTTACATTTTTTTTATTCCGTTGCAGAAGCAGGCTTCTATAGAAAGCCGATATGTGCTTGAGTAAATCGGGTCCGTGAGAGATCTAAAAGCAGCAATCGTCTGAACTCGACACCTTTCTTGCGTTTCCGGCTTCACTCGACCTTGAGAAACATCTTCCTTTTGAGAAGGTCCTTCATAGTGAGAAGAAAGTCCATCTCCTGATGCTGATGCTGGACTTGATTGTCAGTTTGCAGCGTAATGGTCAGAGTCGACTGGGACAGTGTCCAGTCAGGTGACCTGTGAAGGTCAGAGGTCATGAGGAGTAAGGATGTGGAAAGACAGGATGAGGGCGGAGGAGAGCAGGCAGAGGGAGAGAGAGAGGGATGAGGCGGATGAGAAGCTGACGGTGGAGAGCTGGAGCTCCGAGTGCAGGAACGCCGACAGAGGCACGTGGGACACCAGCGTCGGGCTGCCCGAGTTGATGAGCGCGTCGATCTTCTCTGCCTCCTTACTGCAGGCTTCAATCTGCACACACACACACACACACACACATCGTTCAGTTCCACTGGGCGGAAATAGGGCATTAAGTCCTTGTAGACAGCTTTAATATTTTTAGGCAGTTGCGGGAGCATCTGGAGCTCATGATGCAAGAGTGTGAAAGCCTGCGCCGGGAGAGACGCTCGTTCATCACGGGGACACAGATGAACAACACGGCTTCATACTAACACTGATGTTCAACAGAGAAACCGTGAAAATACTCTAAATTATTACTTCATATCCAGACAACAATAATTTTTAATGGATAGATCTTTAAAAAATAATTAATTAATAAATAACGTTTTATTTATTCCGGGAAATTAGGACACTCTTGCCATTGAGATGACTGGGGGAATCCATTTTTCATACTGTGCATTATAATGTTGTGGTGCATGAATTCAAGCGAGCATTTCGTTTTTTATTATTTTAATAACTTATTCAGTTGTAATCAGTTGTGGTCGGTTGTGGTCGGTTGTGATCAGTTGTAGTCAGTTGTAAGTTGTGATCGGTTGTGTGGTCAGTTGTGGTCAGTTGTGGTCGGCTGTGGTCGGTTGTGATCAGTTGTGGTCGGTTGTGATCGGTTGTGTGGTCAGTTGTGGTCAGTTGTAGTCAGTTGTAAGTTGTGATCGGTTGTGTGGTCAGTTGTGGTCAGTTGTGGTCAGTTGTAGTCAGTTGTGATCGGTTGTGGTCGGTTGTGATCGGTTGTGGTCGGTTGTGATCGGTTGTGGTCAGTTGTGGTCGGTTGTGGTCGGTTGTGGTCAGTTGTGGTCGGTTGTGGTCGGTTGTGGTCGGTTGTGATCGGTTGTGGTCGGTTGTGATCGGTTGTGGTTAGTTGTGGTCGGTTGTGGTCAGTTGTGGTCAGTTGTGATCGGTTGTGATCGGTTGTGTGGTCAGTTGTAGTCAGTTGTGATCGGTTGTGGTCGGTTGTGATCGGTTGTGGTCGGTTGTGATCGGTTGTGGTCAGTTGTGGTCGGTTGTGGTCGGTTGTGGTCAGTTGTGGTCGGTTGTGGTCGGTTGTGGTCGGTTGTGATCGGTTGTGGTCGGTTGTGATCGGTTGTGGTCAGTTGTGGTCAGTTGTGATCGGTTGTGGTCGGTTGTGGCCATTTGTGATCAGTTGTGGTCAGTGGTTGTGGTCAGTTGTGATCGGTTGTGTGGTCAGTTGTGGTCAGTTGTGGTCGGTTGTGGTCGGTTGTGGACAGTTGTGATCAGTTGTGGTCAGTTGTGATCGGTTGTGGTCAGTTGTGGTCAGTTGTGATCGGTTGTGTGGTCAGTTGTGGTCAGTTGTGGTCGGTTGTGGTCGGTTGTGGTTGGTTGTGATCAGTTGTGGTCAGTTGTGGTCAGTTGTGGTCAGTTGTAGTCAGTTGTGATCGGTTGTGGTCGGTTGTGATCAGTTGTGGTCGGTTGTGATCGGTTGTGGTCAGTTGTGGTCGGTTGTGGTCGGTTGTGGTCGGTTGTGGTCGGTTGTGATCGGTTGTGGTCAGTTGTGGTCGGTTGTGGTCGGTTGTGGTCGGTTGTGATCGGTTGTGGTCAGTTGTGGTCGGTTGTGGTCGGTTGTGGTCGGTTGTGATTGGTTGTGGTCAGTTGTGGTCGGTTGTGATTGGTTGTGGTCAGTTGTGGTCAGTTGTGATCGGTTGTGGTCGGTTGTGGTCGGTTGTGGTCAGTTGTGGTCGGTTGTGGTCGGTTGTGATCGGTTGTGGTCGGGTTGTGATCGGTTGTGGTCAGTTGTGGTCGGTTGTGGTCGGTTGTGGTCGGTTGTGATCGGTTGTGGTCAGTTGTGGTCGGTTGTGATCGGTTGTGGTCAGTTGTGGTCAGTTGTGATCGGTTGTGGTCGGTTGTGGTCGGTTGTGGCCATTTGTGATCAGTTGTGGTCAGTGGTTGTGGTCAGTTGTGGTCAGTTGTGATCGGTTGTGTGGTCAGTTGTGGTCAGTTGTAGTCGGTTGTGGTCGGTTGTGGACAGTTGTGACCAGTTGTGGTCAGTTGTGATCGGTTGTGGTCAGTTGTGGTCAGTTGTGATCGGTTGTGTGGTCAGTTGTGGTCAGTTGTGGTCGGTTGTGGTCGGTTGTGGTTGGTTGTGATCAGTTGTGGTCAGTTGTGGTCAGTTGTGATCAGTTGTGGTCAGTTGTGGTCGGTTGTGATCAGTTGTGGTCAGTTGTGGTCAGTTGTGATCGGTTGTGATCAGTTGTGGTCAGTTGTGATCGGTTGTGATCAGTTGTGGTCAGTTGTGGTCAGTTGTGGTCGTTTGTGATCGGTTGTGATCAGTTGTGGTCAGTTGTGGTCATCACACACACACACACACACACACACACACACACCTGCAGTGGCGTCGGCTGCTGATCCACAGGCACGATGAGGATGATGATCTCGGAGTCAATGCTGAGATAGCCGAAGATGTCGCACTGAGGAACAGAGATGTGCAGCCGCAGGATCTTCAGGATGTCGTGCAGCGTCACCGGCTGATTGCGGTTCAACTGAAACACACACACACACACACGCGCGCGCAGTGTCAATATCAACACAAACACAGGCACTTATCTCTTAGCACATATACACATTTCCTCAACAGGCCACATCATTTAAAGCATCACTCATTTGTTCACACCACTATCCCTAGTGTGAGTAATTGTGATGATTGCAATATTGAATTAATTAGTGCAATGGCCATTAATGAAAGCCATTAAGCCAACATTTGTAACAGTAGATAGATTTTGGTTGGTTGGTGTTTTAACGTCAGACAAGATTCCATGGTTATTTTCATGGGTAACACTAATATAAAAGAGCAATTTATAAACTCAAATAATGTTTTTAAAGTGTTTTCAACATGCAACTTATACCCACAGTAGGGTAAATTTCATACAGTTTTTTGTTTGTTCACTGATTTCATTCATCCTATTGATAACGTAAGATAATATGGTTTTCGGAGGGAGGCCAGAACCCGAATAACATCATTCACTAATAAAAGTTAATAAACGCAAATATAACACACTGCTTACAGAGCATAAATATCCTCAGAGTGGGTGATGTAACCCATGCTGTTCTGGAGAAATGCATGCATGTGTAGAGCCTTTCACCCCCAGTAATGCACTGAAAGGACCAACACTGCCCCCTGCTGACGGCCTGATGTCCCTGCAACCCACATCCCTTAAAGGTTGTATCAGTGATTTCAGGCCCAAAAATAAATGTCTAATCTTTCCTAACGATCCGCTAGCTGCTCGCCCCATAAGCATGCCGTCCAAAAACCGCGTCTCTGTAGGCAGCCTAGGCTCTGAGATCAGCACACAAAAACAAATGGGTACAACTACCACTCAAAACCAAAATAAAGTGTTCCAACCAATCACTGACAGGGGCGGGTGTTGTGGGGTTTTGCGCTCGTGCACGGCTGGACGCGAAATCGGAGGAACACCCGCCCCTGTCAGTGATTGGTTGGAACACTTTATTTTGGTTTTGAGTGGTGGTTGTACCCATTTGTTTTTGTGTGCATATCTCAGAGCCTACGCTGCCTACAGAGACGCGGTTTTTGGACGGCATGCTTATGGGGCGAGCAGCTAGCGGATCGTTAGGAAAGATTAGACATTTATTTTTGGGCCTGAAATCACTGATACAACCTTTAAGCGCTGGAGGAGACGGAGGGACACATTACCTTGGCAAAGGTGTTCATCTGCTGTTTGTTCCAGAGGATCTGCAGCATCCCTGCACACACCGGACAGCAGGCGCCTGCAAACCGTTCAGAGAGATTAAAGAAGTCTGTAACTCTACTCTAAATGAAAGATGTTTGGCTTGAGCGTGTGGCGGCGCTGACCCGGTGGAGTGACGGGCCGGCACCGGCTACTGGAGAGAGGAGCACACGGCACCGCGTTACAGCCCGAGTCCGACAGCACGCCCGACACGACCCCGACCGCGTGACACCGGCCCTGATAGTCCACGGCCACGCGGGCCGAGAACGCCTCACACACCGTACTGAAGCTCTCACCGCTGTGGCCACACACCTCTCTGGGCCTCCGGCAGGACTCCTGCAACACACACACACAGGTTACACACACATTACACACAGCACACACCTCTCTGGGCCTCCAGCAGGACTCCTGCAACACACACACACAGGTTACACACACGTTACACACAGCACACACCTCTCTGGGCCTCCGGCAGGACTCATGCAACACACACACACACAGGTTACACACACGTTACACACAGCACACACCTCTCTGGGCCTCCGGCAGGACTCCTGCAACACACACACACAGGTTACACACACGTTACACACAGCACACACCTCTCTGGGCCTCCGGCAGGACTCCTGCAACACACACACACAGGTTACACACACGTTACACACAACACACACACCTCTGGGCCTCCGGCAGGACTCCTGCAACACACACACAGGTTACACACACGTTACACACAGCACACACCTCTCTGGGCCTCCGGCAGGACTCATGCAACACACACACACACAAATTACACACAACGGACACCTCTCTGGGCCTCCGGCAGGACTCCTGCAACACACACACACACACACACACACAGGTTACACACAACACACACCTCTCTGGGCCTCCGGCAGGACTTCTGCAACACACACACACACAGGGTACACACACGTTACACAACACACACACCTCTCTGGGCCTCCGGCAGGACTCCTGCAACACACACACACACAGGGTACACACACGTTACACAACACACACCTCTCTGGGCCTCCAGCAGGACTCCTGCAACACACACACACAGGGTACACACACGTTACACAACACACACCTCTCTGGGCCTCCGGCAGGACTCCTGCAACACACACACACACAGGTTACACACAACACACACACCTCTCTGGGCCTCCGGCAGGACTCCTGCAACACACACACACACACACACACACAGGTTACACACACCTTACACACAACACACACCTCTCTGTGCCTCCGGCAGGACTCCTGCAAACCACACACACACACACACACACACACACACACACACACACACGTCTGGTCCACTATCTTTGTAGGGACTCTCCATAGACATAATGATTTGACTCGTGAAGCTCGAGCTGAAGGACGTTTGTACAATTATACTAACAGACTTTCCTGGATAAAAGTAGGAGATCGAGTGTGATTGGGTCATGTTGATCATTAGAGGTGTGTGTATGAGATGTGATCAGTGTGTGTATGAGATGTGATCAGTGTGTGTGTCGTGCTGCGCCGCACGTGGCAGTGTCCGCTGTACGATCATTAGAGGTGTGTGTATGAGATGTGATCAGTGTGTGTGTCGTGCTGCGCCGCACCTGGCAGTGTCCGCTGTACGATCATTAGAGGTGTGTGTATGAGATGTGATCAGTGTGTGTGTCGTGCTGCGCCGCACCTGGCAGTGTCCGCTGTACGCCAGGCTCTTGCCCCGCAGGTTCAGCTGGCACAGGTTGGCGTGCTCAATGTTGTCTGTGTCACACACCGGGTCGAGCTGGTTCTGGTCACAGCCGCTCGGTCGCGACACACACTCGTGCTGCGGGCAGGGATAGTCCGACAGGTCCGTCAAACACACCTGACGTCTGGGGATACACCTGTGGACGAACACACACACACACACACACACACACACAAACACACCGTTTGTAGAACTTTGTAGCAGTAAATGAAGAGATGTCTTATCGATCACAAGTTCAGTATGGCGTACCACAAGGCTCAGTACTAGGACCGCTGCTGTTCACTCTGTACATGCTACCATTAGGAGATATCATTAGGGAACATGGAATTAGTTTTCACTGTTATGCCGATGATACTCAGCTGTATATTTCTTCACGCCCCAACGAAACTTACCAATTCACAAAATTAACGGAATGCATACCTGATATAAACACTGGATGACTAGTAATTTCCTACTGCTTAATTCTGAATAAACAGAGATTCTAATTATTGGACAAAAAACTTCCTCACGTAATAACCTGGAATACTGTCTAACACTTGATGGCTGCTCTGTTAAGTCCTCGTCGACGGTTAGGAACCTGTGTGTGTGTGTGTGTGTGTGTGTGCTCTTTGATACCAATCTTTCATTTGAAAGTCACGTGTCTAGTATCTGTAAAACCGCATTCTTCCATCTTAAAAATATATCTAAATTACGCCATATGCTCTCATTGATGAATGTGGAACAGTTAGTCCATGTGTTCATGACCTCAAGGCTAGATTATTGTAATGCTCTACTGGGTGGTTGCCCTGCACGCTTAATAAACAAACTACAGCTGGTCCAAAACGCAGCCGCTGGAGTTCTTACCAGAACCAGGAAGTATGACCATATTAGCCCGGTTCTGTCAACACTGCATTGGCTCCCTATTAAACATCGTATAAA
The DNA here is from genome assembly GCA_029959095.1 of Rhinichthys osculus. Lineage (NCBI taxonomy): Eukaryota > Metazoa > Chordata > Actinopteri > Cypriniformes > Leuciscidae > Rhinichthys > Rhinichthys osculus. The sequence goes on from JARWKJ010000004.1 coordinate 32,238, forward strand.
TTTTAAAATATTGCTGATTACCTACAAAGCACTAAATGGTTTAGCTCCCAGTACTTGAGCGAGCTCTTAACGCATTATAGTCCTTCACGTCTATTGCGATCTCTAAACTCCGGCCAGTTGATAATACCTAGAATATCAAAATCGACTGCAGGCGGGAGATCCTTTTCCTATTTATCACCAAAACTCTGGAACAGTCTTCCTACCATTGTCCGGGAAGCAGACACACTCTGTCAGTTCAAAGCTAGACTAAAAACACATCTCTTTGGCCTAGCATACACATAACACACTATAGACTTCTATAATTCAATGTTAGGCTGCATAGTTTAGGTCAGCCGGAACCGGGAACACTTCCCATAAATCCTGATGTACTCGTTACATCATAAGAAGAATGGCATCTACGCTAATATTAGTCTCTCTGTCTATCCCGAGGTTTACCGCAGTCCGCCGGATCCAGATCTGATGAAGGACCTGCTCCTGGACACACACACACACACACACTCCAGATCTGATGAAGGACCTGCGTCTGGACACACACACACACACACACTCCAGATCTGATGAAGGACCTGTGTCTGGACACACACACACACACACACTCCAGATCTGATGAAGGACCTGTGTCTGGACACACACACACACACACACTCCAGATCTGATGAAGGACCTGCTCCTGGACACACACACACACACACACACACACACACACACACACACTCCAGATCTGATGAAGGACCTGCTCCTGGACACACACACACACACACACACACACACACACACACACACACACACTCCAGATCTGATGAAGGACCTGCGTCTGGACACACACACACACACACACACACACTCCAGATCTGATGAAGGACCTGTGTCTGGACGTGACGACACCGCAGTCCTGAAGTGTCACTAGTCTCTCCCTGTGAAGGCCTCCTCCTTCCCTTGTACAGATAATCGCTGTCGGGATAATGCCGGTTCGCGTGGCTACGCCGAAGCGATACAATTCTGTATTATAAATTTGAAGGCCAGACAATTAGTTTGTTGAGGGTTGTTTTTTTAGGGAAGGACTACATGCCTGCGCACATATATTCAAACACGCATCCCTATAGAATGAGCTCTTAATACGCATGTGTGCGCCGTCAGCGTTCTCACAGGCTACCGTTTTTAAAGTTTGCGTAGAGAGAACTTAAGAGTTTTATGTTAGAGCGGTGTCGTGTTAGCGGCCCTAAGTTAATAACTAATGATCGTTGCGATGGAAGAGAATCAATCAAAACTAACTTTATCTGGACAATAACTTTATTCTAGATCTGCTGTAAAGCCTTAACACTCTCTGTTACTGTAATCTCCTGTTATCACTGTAAAGCTGCTGTGAAACTCTATATTGTTAAAAGCGCTATAACAAATGAAGATGCCTTGACTTGACACACAAACACACACACAGGTCAGTCAAACACACCTGACGTCTGGAGATACACCTGTGGACGAACACACACAACTATCTAAACCTACTTCTGATGTTCTTCATCTACTCGTGACATTTAACATTCTTACTTCACTTTATTATCACAGCTAACAACAACTGTGCTAAGAACGATGAGTGGTGACACTTTACAGTAAGGGTTATTAGTTAGCATGAACTAATAATGAACTGCACATGTATAGCATTTATTAATCTTAGTTAATATTAATTTCAACATTTACTAATACATAATTAAAATCAAAGGTTGTATTTGTTAACATTAGTTAATGCACTGTGAAATAACATAAACACACAATGAACAGCTGTATTTTTATGAACTAACATTAACAAAGATTAATAAATACTGTAACAAATGTATTGCTCATTGTAGTTCATGTTAGTTAATGCATTAACTAATGTTAACTAATGAACCTTATTGTAAAGTGTTCCTGTTAAAGTTCCTATTAAGGTACAAAAACGTTCTCTAAATGTTCTATAAATGTTTCTTCTGGCTTATGCAAACGTTCCATTCTTTAATCATTATAGGAACAAGGAGTAACATTTCCAAATGTTAGACGAACGTCCAACTAAAACATTTCAGGAAAAACACCACATGAACAATGTATAACTAATGTTTTTGTGCTAATGCTTTATTAATGCTATAGAAGAACGTTTGTTCATAGCTTGGCAGAAGTTCCCTGTCCGCTGTGATCATGTGACACTTACAGTGGTAAATCAGACTGAGATGACGAGAGGTCGAGAGGTCACACACACAGATAACACAGATCCTCTGGGCCTCGGTCACATGTCTAACATCAAAGCTTCCACATTTTATCATCTTGTTTACAGAGGAACAAACATTTCCTTTGAAACGCGGGCCAAGCCGATGTTACGCAACACGCATGGGTGTGTGTTACATAAGACAGATGTGGAAGATCCTCACACAGACTCGTTTAACCTGACGCTGGAGACCACGACCGTATGAACGTCCTCAGTGACATCTACAGCAAACACACACACACACAGATCCTGGACTAATCCCGTCAGGACAGAGCTGTGAACCCTCAGCCTCACTCCAGCAGAACAGTCTCAGACAGAATAACTCAGTGTGTGTGAGTGCATAACTCACCTCTGGTTCTTCTGGCAGGGGTTGGGCAGGCAGGGGTCGATGCTTCTGCACGAGCCGAACACAAACTGATTGTCCCTGAAGCCGACACAGCGAGCCACACATGCGCTGGGATATGTGCGTCCGTTCCCGGCACACACCGGCACAAAGTGATCCGCACAACCGCAGGGAAGGCCTGAGGAAGAATAGCAACACTAATGACAAAAATCATACTCTTTTATTTACCAGAGAAAGCTTAGGGTTAAAGTCATATCCATTTCAAGGCAACAAGTCTCTTCTGTGATCAAATAAAAGCAGCTTTAGTGAGCAGAAGAGACTAAAACCTTACAAAATCTTCATTACTGCAAAGATTCGACTGGTAGTGTATTTAAAAATTTCTATTTTAAATTCCCTTTCAAGGGAACTCGAGCTGCGTCGAAACGCTGTGGGAACGCCTCTGCGTGATTGCGTCATGAAGCATGTATGGAATTATATATAGAAATAAAAAATATATAAAAAATAAACTATATCATGGCGAGCGAACAACAGTATAGGAAGTGTGTTCATCCCTGCACTCGATATCTCACGGGTGGGGATACACACCAACTGTGTGTTGTTTGTTTGGGAGTGCAGCCCAGTCAGCGCTCCAGGGGGCTGATGGTGAGCATTGTGAGCGTTTAGCGTGAAGAACGCTGCGCTCCCGCCGATCGCTCTTCGAGGAGGGTTGTCTCATCACTTCAGTCTCCTGTGTGTGAGGAGCTAGTGGAGGTGCTCACTCATGCTGTTGCCAAACTAAGCATCGAGTGGCCTGCAGATGAGCAAGACACAGGGCAGAAAAGTAAATCAGATGAACGCTTTCTGCCTTACCGTATACAGCCTCCACACCGGTGCTTACCATTTTTACCAGACCTCCACACTGAGGTGTCGAAGTCGCGGAAGAAGCCGGTTTCATACCATGTGTTTAGTCCCCAAATATTATCGGCATTGTCCTTTAAAGCACCGGCATTACCCTCCAAGCCACTCAGAAACACTTCAGCTTTGGTGGGTAAAGCTTATTCGGCGGCGGGTCAGGCCGAAGCGTGCCTGCACACTATGTTCATCCTGCAGGCATACCAGGCGCCCCCTGCTCTCAGGGCAAAACGGATCTGAGGACCATTATTGTTTCAAAGTAGGCTTCGTCTAAAAAGAAGGATGCCAGGCTTCTGATTGTAGTCCCTGCCGAGAGAAAGCTGAGTTCACCCCATTCTACGGTGCCGGTTCTTTATCGGTGCCCTCAGGGGACCGTTCTGCCAACCCCGCCTTTATGCCGGGGCGTAGAGGGTCCCACCGAGCGTTTTCCCCAGGGGCGCTCGCTCCCTCCGAGGAGGGGCCTAGAGCAGTCAGACCAGTTGTTCCCTGCCGGTGTGCCGTTACAGGGCACTGTGTCAAGTCATCTTCATTTATATAGCACTTTTAACAATGGAGATTGCTTCAAAGCAGCTTTACAGAGATAAACATACAATTTACGGTAACAGAGATTGTTTTGGCTTTATAGCGATTTTTGAATAATGTTATTTCCAGCTAAAATTAGTTTTGATTGATTCACTTCCAGCAAAATTATCATTTGTCATTACATTAGGGGCCACTAAGACGACGGCGTTCTCTCTAAACAGACTTTAAACGCGAACCTGTGACCTGATGGCGTTCACATGCGCATTAAGAATTGATTCTATAGTTATATTCGTGTGAATATATGTGCGCAGGTTTGTAATTTCCCTACAAACCATGCCTAAACAAACTACTTGTCTTGCCTACAAATTTGATAAAGAATTTTGTTTTATTTTATCACTTCGGGGTACGCGAACCGGATTTTCAACAACGCTTTATCTGTGTCTGCTACTACTGTGGAAACTGTGGGCTTGGCCCCTGAAGGGTGCCCAGGTCATAAGTTCAGTTCTCTCAACTGAGGTTGTTGAGACCATTCTCCACTCCAGAGGTCCCTCCACGAGGAAGTTATACGCCTTGAAGTGGAGATTATTCACTTCTTGGTGTGGAGAGCACCAGCTGGACCCGGTTATCTGCCCGGTGGGTGCAGTGCTGGAGTTCCTGCAGGGCCGCTTCTCCGCAGGGTTATCCCCCTTTACACGGAAGGTGTATGTGGCGGCACTGGCTGCTTGGCTGCTTTTGAGTGGAGAATCCTTGGGGAGACACCCACTAAAATCTTGTTTCCTTTGTGGCACTTTGAGGCTGAGGCCAGCAGTCCGCACGAGGGTGCCAACTTGGGACTTGGCTGTTGTGCTAGAAGGCCTCTCCCTAGCTCCGTTCCAGCCTATTGAAGAACTTTCTGAGAAGTTCCTTACTCTTAAAACTATCTTTCTTATTGCTATCTCGTCTCTAAAGAGAATTGGAGACATTTAAGCACTCTCGGTTTCACCCTCGTGCCTGGAATCCGTGCCTGGCATATGGTAAAGGCCTTCCTTCATCCTAGGCCTGGCTATGTTCCAAAGGTCCCTACTAATTTTGTTAGACCAATTGTACTGAACGAGACGCTACGTCGCCTTGCCATACTCCTGGCATGCTCGTGATCGACTTGCTTCAGCCTATCAGAAGCTGGCTCTGTTTGATTTAGGTGTGCTTTATAGTTTCCTGGTCTGTGACGTCACCCGCCTATGACGTCTCGTCACCCCATTGGACTGATTCACGACGCAATCACGCAGAGGCGTTCCCACAGCGTTTCGACGCAGCATCTCAGCCCCTCTTCAGGGAACTAGGGTTACATACGTAACCGAGAATTTTTTGTCTGTTATTGTGTATAATAGTAAGCATGAAGAACTATATTTGAATATAAACACAGGTGTAATCTGAGAAACACACACACACCTGTGAAGATGCGCCGGTCCTCGTCTGGTCCGTCGGACCGCAGACACTGACGGGACGAACAGACGGTTTCTCCGGCAAAGCAGGAACAGGCCTGGCAGTCGAGTCGGAAGGAGGAACCGTGAGCTGGACCGGAACATCAGAACAGAACATCAGAACACTGGGACAGACAACATTCACTCTCTGAGATCAGCAGATTCTCCACTGAGACAGACAACATTAATCTCGTTTCTTTCTTCCTCTCTCTGCGTTTGCAATAAAGAAATCTGAGATCAACTGATCAGAGTACAGTTTGACAAACTAGTTTCAAAGTAGCCTCTTCAACACCGTTTCTTGCCTTTTTTCATTTCCTTTACTGAAAATTACATATAGTTATTCCCATATTCTCATATTATGACTAAGAATATAACACTACACATTTTGTTTTCATACAAACAGTAAAAATCCTTGCGAGATTAGTTCATCTTCTAATACGCATCGCTTGAGACAACTATTAAAGCACATCTGTCACTAATAAACCGCTTTAGAAGCAGAGTAAAAATAAACATGAAAGAAAAGGCAATAAACTCATTCAGGTTCAAACCAACAGGCGTAAAATGAGCTGTTTACAAAAGAGGAATACTAACAAAAAAAAGAAAAAAAGACCATTTCAATTTATATATGCATTTATTCTAATTAGAAGGTGTTAAAGGAGAACTCCGGCGCAAAATGAACCTTTGGTCTAATTACACATTGTTACCTAGTCAACTGTTATCTGAGATTTGTTTTCATGATTATCGAATGTAAATAGTTTTATCTCTAAAAACAGTTTAGCCTATAAAGCTAGTATAACGCTAGTATATTGGGCATAGTGTAATGACAAATAAAAATGGCTTGTTAATACCACTAACAAGGCTGAAAATAGCCCCACACTAACACGGTAGCATAATGAGGGTCCCTACCTTCAAACCGAAGCATTGAGAACTTTGTCAGTGTCCAGACAGTTTAATAAGAAGATATTTTAAACATACAGTCAACTTCGCGTATACAGGCAGAAGCCATCTTTGAAATACAGCCTTTACCAGTCGATCTACGAACGCCGATCCAAGTGCGCTGGTGAGATGTGAACGAGCTATAAGTTGTGATAAGGTGAGCGCGAACAGCAGGCTTGGATCGGCGTTCGTAGATCGACTGGTAAAGGCTGTATTTCAAAGATGGCTTCTGCCTGTATACGCGAAGTTGACTGTATGTTTAAAATATCTTCTTATTAAACTGTCTGTACACTTACAAAGTCCAATATACTAGCGTTATACTAGCTTTATAGGCTAAACTGTTTTTAGAGATAAAACTATTTACATTCGATAATCATGAAAACAAATCTCAGATAACGGTTGACTAGGTAACAATGTGTAATTAGACCAAAGGTTCATTTTGCGCCGGAGTTCTCCTTTAACATTTATATATATATATATATATATATATATATAATCAAATATAAACTTATAAATGTGTAATATTTGTGTGTGTGTGTGTGTGTGTGTGTGTGTGTGTGTGACATGTGTGCTCTTGTTTTTATTTCATTGTGAGGACCAAATGTCCCCACAAGAATAGTAAAACGTGAAATCACCTACATTGTGAGGACTAGCCTGTGTGTGTGTGTGTGTGTGTGTGTGTGTGTGTGTGTGTTTGTGTGTGTGTTACACGGATAATGTTTTTAATGTTTTAAACAGATATTTCGTGTTTAAAACATTTTGGAAATCATCCATTGAGAATACAGATTTCATAAATTACAGATGCATGAATTTGTCGTTTCATGCAACATCTCACCAATAGATGGCAGCATCCACTTTTCAATAGTCTCAGTTTTCTGCCTCTTGCGTTAAACTTGCAATAATAATTAAATAAAAACTAACAAAATCGTAGGTGTCGGTTACATAAAATCATCATGTAAAACACGTTATTAAATTACATTACTGGATTAATATTCAAAGTGCCCCTATTATGCTTTTTTGAATATTCCCAGTCATGAAGTGTGCAATAAAGCTGTTTGTGAATGTTAAAGCTCTGCAAAGTTTCAAAGTGCAGATAAACTGAGTTTTTCTCTCCTAAAAGAAAGAAATGATTCTGAACTGAAACGAGTCGTCAGTAATTCAGTCTCACTTCCTGATGAACCTGCGTAACAATGTAACCAATTAGCATAATGCCAGCCTGTGGCCTTGATTGGCTGAACAGCGTCTCTTTGCCCCGCCCTCAAACACTGTAGTGTATCTGAGACTGGAAGAGTTCGTTTCTTGTTGTTCATGAGAAGACGCTGTTTTCTGCTGACAAAGCAAATCCACTTTGATGAGATTGATACGGAAAAACCCACGCCATCGTTACTGTTCGTATCACTGTGTGTCAAGAGCTGAGATTCAGATATGATAATGAGCATTTGCTTTCTGACCAATCACAGCAGACTTGGCCATCTGACCAATCAGAGCAGAGCAGCTCTTAGAGAGGCGGGGTTTAGAGAGACTGAATCTTCGAACGAACCGTTTCAGACAGTGATGTTCAATGTTTATTATGATAAAAATTAAAGTGTTTTTTGACCTCAGATGCATGTAAACCTGTTGTAGGAAACTCTTAACAACATTAGGAGCCTTTAAAATAGCATGATAGGGCAGTTTTAGCACTCAAGCGTCTTACTTCTGCGCTGTCCTGCGACGAGGCAGGTCTGGGTGGTGTCGACACATGGCATCTCAGCACAGTTCTCCAGGCGTCCGCTCTGACCGCAGGTACACACCTCGTAACAGCCCACCTGTGCGCTCCTCGTGGGCACCTGGATACGAGCGTCCATCGGCACCAGGAACTCCGACGCCTCGCCCAGTTTACAGCCTTCAAAACATACAGAACAAACATCTTCAGACATTTCTCTGCGCTGACGTCATAATACAATCCTAAAACACACATCGCCCCACAATATTGCTGTAATCTAATACTGGGGGATTGGAAATACGAGATTAAGGCTTGTTCCATGATTTACACAACTCGTTATGTAAATCGGGAAAGAATGGCAAACCCCTGCGCTTCCTGCCTTTCATGTGGCCAGCTGATGTTTAACTGGTCCACAGCGCGAGAAACAACCTCCACCAGCTCCTCATAAGCGGGGACATGGAGTGGCGAGTCATCTCCATAATTCCTGCCCTCGATGCTGAGCACGTCTGCTACCGGGCTTCCGGGCGAGGCGGGAGAACATCGGAACTGGCAGAGGAATCCTGAGAAAGTGCCTCGGCAGTCTCAAGATTCCTTGCCAGATCCATTTGCGAGCCCCATGATGAACGCCGCCGCCTCAACGGACGCCTGGGCATCAACATTTAAAATAGCCAGACGAGAGCGCAGCACCCGCATTGTTAAAACTTCACAATCCGGACAAGTAGCCCCTCGAGAGCTGCCTGTGCTTGCTGCGCTCCAAAACAATGTACACACAATTGGTGTGTGTCCCCACCCGTGATGTAGCGAGGGCAGGGATGCACACACCACTTGTAACTTTGACTCGTCATTTTCTTTATATATATATAGTGCTTGTGTGATATTTGAGACAGACAACACCCAATAAGACAGACACGTCAACAGAGAGCGCTTGCTGAAGAACAGAAAGCTGACGCTTGTGTGAGCCGGCGTCCCCTTGTAAGCTTCCGTATATGCCGTCACACAATACGTCATGACGCAACAACCAATCACGATTGGCCCAGTTTCATTCATGCTTCAGAGGCGCTACGCTGGGGGGCGTTCCCCAATGTGTCGTATCGACACAGTTCGAGTTCCCTCGAAAGGAAACATAATAATGCTGTGTAATAGAAACCAAATATTTTTCAAATGTTTATAAAATACATTTTTTACTGTGTGAATTGGGTTTTTATACTTGAAAATATATAGCTGCCTTTTAAATTTGAGGATTTTTTTGTGGCATCTGAAAGATTGAAAGCCCCTGTCTAAATAAATGCCAATTATCTGATGCTGGTTTCAGCTCAAGTGCAGATGTGGTGGTGTGTGTGTGAGTGAGTGAGTGACGGTACCAGGAACGCAGAAGTATGGCAGGCAGTCTTGTCCGGGATGGCAGCCCTTCCGGTTGACCTCGCACAGGTGATTGCTGGGACACGGGTTCGGGTTGCAGGGATGAATGACTTCTTCAATGATGTTGTCAAAGGGACTGGGAGCTGCAGACAGCAGGAGTGAGATCAGACAAGATGAACGGGATCAGACACACTGAGAGGGATAGAGGGATCTGGACGGGATCAGACACACTGAGAGGGATAGAGGGATCTGACGGGATCAGACACTGAGAGGGATAGAGGGATCTGATGGGATCAGACACTGAGAGGGATAGAGGGATCTGGACGGGATCAGACACTGAGAGGGATAGAGGGATCTGGACGGGATCAGACACTGAGAGGGATAGAGGGATCTGGACGGGATCAGACACTGAGAGGGATAGAGGGATCTGGACGGGATCAGACACACTGAGAGGGATAGAGGGATCTGAACGGGATCAGACACTGAGAGAGATAGAGGGATCTGGACGGGATCAGACACTGAGAGGGATAGAGGGATCTGGACGGGATCAGACACTGAGAGGGATAGAGGGATCTGGACGGGATCAGACACTGAGAGGGATAGAGGGATCTGGACGGGATCAGACACTGAGAGGGATAGAGGGATCTGGACGGGATCAGACACTGAGAGAGATAGAGGGATCTGGACGGGATCAGACACTGAGAGGGATAGAGGGATCTGAACGGGATCAGACACTGAGAGAGATAGAGGGATCTGGACGGGATCAGACACTGAGAGGGATAGAGGGATCTGGACGGGATCAGACACTGAGAGGGATAGAGGGATCTGGACGGGATCAGACACTGAGAGGGATAGAGGGATCTGGACGGGATCAGACACTGAGAGGGATAGAGGGATCTGGACGGGATCAGACACTGAGAGGGATAGAGGGATCTGACGGGATCAGACACTGAGAGGGATAGAGGGATCTGGACGGGATCAGACACTGAGAGGGATAGAGGGATCCGGACGGGATCAGACACACTGAGAGGGATAGAGGGATCTGGACGGGATCAGACACTGAGAGGGATAGAGGGATCTGGACGGGATCAGACACTGAGAGGGATAGAGGGATCTGAATGGGATCAGACACTGAGAGGGATAGAGGGATCTGAACGGGATCAGACACTGAGAGGGATAGAGGGATCTGGACGGGATCAGACACTGAGAGGGATATAGGGATCTGGACGGGATCAGACACTGAGAGGTATAGAGGGATCTGAACGGGATCAGACACTGAGAGGGATAGAGGGATCTGGACGGGATCAGACACACTGAGAGGGATAGAGGGATCTGACGGGATCAGACACTGAGAGGGATAGAGGGATCTGGACGGGATCAGACACTGAGAGGGATAGAGGGATCTGAACGGGATCAGACACTGAGAGGGATAGAGGGATCTGGACGGGATCAGACACTGAGAGGGATAGAGGGATCTGGACGGGATCAGACACTGAGAGGGATAGAGGGATCTGGACGGGATCAGACACTGAGAGGGATAGAGGGATCTGAACGGGATCTGAACGGGATCAGACACTGAGAGGGATAGAGGGATCTGGACGGGATCAGACACACTGAGAGGGATAGAGGGATCTGAACGGGATCAGACACTGAGAGGGATAGAGGGATCTGGACGGGATCAGACACACTGAGAGGGATAGAGGGATCTGACGGGATCAGACACTGAGAGGGATAGAGGGATCTGGACGGGATCAGACACTGAGAGGGATAGAGGGATCTGAACGGGATCAGACACTGAGAGGGATAGAGGTATCTGGACGGGATCAGACACTGAGAGGGATAGAGGGATCTGACGGGATCAGACACACTGAGAGGGACCTGAACGGGATCAGACACTGAGAGGGATAGAGGGATCTGGACGGGATCAGACACACTGAGAGGGATAGAGGGATCTGGACGGGATCAGACACACTGAGAGGGACCTGAACGGGATCAGACACTGAGAGGGATAGAGGGATCTGGACGGGATCAGACACTGAGAGGGATAGAGGGATCTGGACGGGATCAGACACTGAGAGGGATAGAGGGATATGGACGGGATCAGACACTGAGAGGGATAGAGGGATCTGAACGGGATCAGACACTAAGAGGGATAGAGGGATCTGATGGGATCAGACACTGAGAGGGATAGAGGGATCTGGACGGGATCAAACACTGAGAGGGATAGAGGGATCTGGACGGGATCAGACACTGAGAGGGATAGAGGGATCTGGATGGGATCAGACTCTGAGAGGGATAGAGGGATCTGAACGGGATCAGACACTGAGAGGGATAGAGGGATATGGACGGGATCAGACACTGAGAGGGATAGAGGGATCTGGACGGGATCAGACACTGAGAGGGATAGAGGGATCTGGACGGGATCAGACACTAAGAGGGATAGAGGATCTTTGCTCACCCAGGTATCTCTCCAGCGGGATGCAGCGCTCCGGGTCGTCGGTGGGCGACAGCAGGTCACAGATGCGCTCCGGCGTCTGTCCTTCATGGAAGCGCTTCCGGTCGCCACACTGGCTCAGGATATCCACACAGTCCGACCTGAGGACACACCAAATACAACACTCTTGTTCTTTATGGAATATTGCTGTGTTTATTGTAAATTTATCGGTGCACATCATTATTGTGTTCATAATCTTGAATCGGAATAGAGTGTATCTGCGTGACGTCACCGTCGGCCGGAGTGACTGCAGTTACACACACTGAGTGGCAGAAACACTGAGCGGAAGCATTTGTTTTCAGCGTGAATGCTGCAAAAACACACAAAACACATCTAAAACGGGAAAGAGCTTTGAGATTGACTGTATAAATATATTTGAAGAGAAATCTGAGGTATATTTTTACAGACTGCTGAAAGCTACAGAACAGAGAAGCAAATGTATCGCTGAGATTCACAGAAACAACTGGATCCAGGCAGAGAAAGGTGGATTTACAGTTTTCATTTTGTGTCAATATGGTGAATTAAGGGGTAAAATCACACCCTATATATTGTATTGTTATATATTGTATTGACAACTCATCAATTAAATATTTATCATCGTATAATCTGCATAATTGGATGTTTTTAAATAAACACACAAAAAAACTATACAAGTTTTAGGGCTGGATGATATGATGATATATATCACAAGTGATCACATGGATTTAGACCTATATTGTATTTATATTAAGCGTTCACAGGCATATTTGCTTTATGTATTTCCCCGGCGACGAAATTAGGCTCATATAAATGTCAGGAAACATGATTCCTGCTGCATGTCATC
>JARWKJ010000004.1:50000-62500 GCA_029959095.1 Rhinichthys osculus
TTCTGTTTCTAATTTTAAGCAGATTCGTGTTGTTTTGTGGAGTCGCCGCATCCAACTGTTCACCACCGTTTGTCACTGAATAAACAAAGCTTCGGGAAGAGGGACTTCCTCAGGAAAGCTGGAGCAGAGAGAACCTTTTCCCCACTTTTTATTCTTTCTAATGATCCGGCTGTTTTTATGGAGCTCCAGTGTGGATGGGTGGGGTAATTGTTGGGTAAAGTCAGGGCGGAGGTTTCTGGATCCTGGATGTGGTCAGGAGCTGATTCTGCTCAGCGGAAGCTTTGAGCCGTGTCTTCTGGGTGTGGCGGGGGAGTTATAACAGGAGATAAAGAAGACCTTGACAATGATCATTTATATATATATATATATATATATATATAGATTCAGTACCATTTGCATATATATGTGTGTTGTATTCATGTGTGTCAGAAAATTCAGCTTTGATCACAGGAATAAATTACACTTTACTATATATTCACATAGAAAACACACTAACTTTTGAACGGTAGTGTATATTTTAATATTTAGTGGTATGCAGTTTTATATATGTGTTTGTGTGTGACTTTTATGAGATAATGAACATGCAATCTCTGTTAAGCATTATATATTTGCCACTGGCTTCAAATAAAGGTTCACAAAATGGATAAATCAAGTCTTGTATTCTTTCCATGAGTCGCTCAGTCAGATCAGATGCAGCCCCGCTGATAGCCTCGTCTGCCGTGTGTGTGTGTGTGTGTGTGTGTGTGTGTGTGTGTGAACACTGCAGGACGTCTCTCAGCCCTGCTGGGGTTTCCTCAGGGTAAGTATACGCACCGCGGGCGTTCTCGGCACTCGTGTCCCCTCCGCTTTCTTCCGTGTTTGCCTTCAGCGCGCTTTGAAATCCGCAGGAGTGCCCGCCACCCAATCAACCCCAGGAACCCTTCAAAGAAATCAAAGCCAGCGGTTGTTTTCCTGAACTCCAGATCCCGTCGGAGAAGCAGGGGTGCCATCATCTCCGGCACTGCGATCCATCAGGCTCGGCCAGAGAAAACAATACCCAGAATACTTCACATTGCACTGGATTCCTTCCTCGCCCTGGGGTTCACAGGCACTTTAAGGGATTCATCCATTTGTGATACAGCAATATGTTTTATTGAAAAGTAAAGTAAAAAATACTAATGATGAAAGATCAAAAGTGCCTCTGGCTCCAGTCAATAGATGTCTATAGGATATTTCCACCAGTTTTATTGCCCGCCAGTCATAAATCGTGCTTCAGAATATTGTGTGTAGGTGTTAGCACTGGTTTTGATCATGTCTCGGATGCATTACCAAACCTTGATCTGTGACAAAGGTTCAGTGTGAGTGTCTTGGGTCCGCCAGACTCTGTTTGCTCAGTATTGAATGATTCAGTTTTTCCATCCATCTGTCAACATGTCCACCAGCTCCTGCCATGATTAGCTTCAGGACTCTGGACTCTGCACTTCCGCTGCGATGCTCTCTCAGGGTCTGAGCAACACGACAAGCCATTTCATCATCCAACATGACAAGCCATTTCATCACCCAACTAGGCTTGTTATGACACTTTCACAAGCTCTTTGTGTAAGTCGCACTCATTGTTTTAAAGGCCTGAAACTCGAACTCTTGAGAGGGCTCATGGGATTGACGAGTGTGAGCGTTGGTGGGAAACCAGCAGTCCTGTCATAGTGATCCATGCCTTTCTGACCTGAAGTCAATGCTGGGCTACTGCTGCCATCTTACATCACGCTGTCTACATCTGTAACCCACAGAGAAGAAGCCCAGCAACACGACTGCTGGATGCTCATTTCCCATGTAACGTAGACGGACCTCGTGTTCAGTTGCAGAATAGCATCCGATCTTACGAACCGACTGAACCCCTGTTTTATAACAATATTCCTGGAGCAGAAGGTATAGCTGGATGTTCATTCATTATATGCCTATTTTATACAACAGTCCAATAAACAAGAAGTTAATATTGAATGACATTAGACACAATGTTATTTACTTTTTTTGCTTTGCAATGAAAACAGCCAACAAAACAAAAACATCTCAAGCAAAGCATAATGGTGTCTTGTTACTGAATGAATCAATGTTTTGAATAGGGATGGGAATCGAGAACCGGTTCTTCTTCAGAACCGGTTCCCAGTGAACCAATTCCTTGGAAGCGTTAGTACGCCTGCTTAACGATTCCGCTTATCGGTTCCGCACGTTGCAAATGTGTCATGACGTCACACACGCGCTGCGTTATTTTGATTCAGAACGCCACAAACATGGCATCGAGGCAGAAGCGCTCGTTTGGTTATATTTCACGCGAAAAGACGACAATATGTGAGGTGCCGTCTAGGGCTTAAATCAAACTTCATTCACGCACACATATGAAACACTTGCATAAACCATAGACTGTAAAAAAGTATGGACGTAGTGTCCGTGACGTCACCCGTGGGTTTCTGAAGAGCGTTTCTGAAGCCTAAAGTGGGCGGGGCCGGCCGTCGCCATCTTGGCAGCGCGTCACCTCTCGCCACTCCCGGATCACAGAAAATGGGCAAAGAGGCGGGCCGTGGGTGGAGCTGAGGTGCTAATGCTATATGCTACTGGCCTCGTGTTAAAGTGACAGCTGATTGATGAATTAAAGCCAATAGTTTAGTTCATGTTTTTGCCCTTCAAAATATTACAATTGTTAAAAGACGTAACTAAAAGTGAGACTCTGTGTAGTGATGTATTATTATTCTGCTATAAAAATGTATTATCATGCAGTAACTTACAATATTACTGTAAGTTACTGCATGTGTGTGTGCGTGTGACAGTGATTCATGCACACACATGTCAGTCAGCAGGGCATCGCACGTCAAGTCCGTAAAGAGCTTTATTCAGTCCATTTTAAAATCTGATTTTGGCCGCCTCTCAATTTCTCAAATGGGTTAAACTAAAGATATTACCTCAGAAGTTCAAGTAAATGCATTAGAAATCCGCGCTCATTCGAGGGTGTGCATCTCCTGCATGGACGGAGAGCACTGACACCTGCAGGATTTCATCTGACGGTACTTTTTATTTAACACTAAAAAGTTAAATAAGCAAATCTGTTCCGTGAGAGCAACAGTAGCACATGACGAGTGTGGTCTCTATATCTATAGACGTTTTTAGCAAGGAAATTGTCAGACATCCATTAACGTTATGTTAGTGCATGCGAGGAAAACAACTGGAAATACAGCGCTGGTTCTCTCCATACTCGACAACAACGGAATCCAACGGCCTGGGCGGAGGTGTAATGCGTGTATTAAATTGTATGAAATAATTCCGAAAAAGCACAAACACGGCAGAGATGGCAAGTCCAGCAGCGGCTGGGATTAGCTGAGAGTGACAGACAAACGGCCGCAATCCGCCTGTCACTCAAGTGGCCACGCCCTTAATTATGCAGGCTTAATATTATTTAAACGGATGAGTTGTAAAAAAATTCACCCCCCTCACAGTCGTCATGAAGGGCAAAATAAGCTATAAAGACTAAAACCACTTTTCTTATCAATTCCCATCCCTAGCTTTGAACAAATCTTTCAAGTAAATGATTCAATGACTCACTCATAAAAAGAGTGACTTGTTTTGTTCCAGGATGAATCCGCATTTTTGAACAAATTGGTTGAGTAAATGATTAAATGACTCATTCCAGTGTCGTCATGCACGTAATTTGCACGGGGGTTACAGGGGTCATAACCCCCTCAAAAATCAGATCTAGCGAATATAACTGTTACAGTGTTGGTCATTTTGTCATGTTTCTGGTTTGTGGTTTCTCTGTCTTTGGTCTTTTATTCAGTTTTTGCCTTGTTTATTGTAGTCTGCTATCATAGTCATGTCATTATTAGGTCCCTTGTTTCAGGTGTGTTGTCTTGTTAGGTTGTATGGTCCCGCTCGTTGTTCTGATTTGCCCCAGCTGTGTCTTGTTCCCTGATCCCCTCTGTGTATTTAAATCCTGTCTGCTCTTTTGTTCATGGTCAGTTATTGAATGTATGTTTTAATGTGCGTACCTCGAGTATCTTGTCTGTTCTGTGTCTGTTATAATTAAAGTCTGCTGCTGCATCTAGATCCGACTTCCGCCTTTGCTTCCACGCAGATCGTAACAGAATAACTGACCCACTAGGATCTAGCAGCCATGCCTACCTGGAGTCCTGATGTCCAGATCCTCCGTCTTCGCCAGGAGAATCGCGCCATCGAGGATTATGTCGCAGAATTCCTCGAGCTGGCATATCTCGCGCAAATGAACACCCACGGCCTGAAGATCTTCTTCCGCGGAGGATTATCGGAACCACTCCGGTCTCTGATGCCCGAACCTGGTCCTCACGGATCTTTAGAATGGTACGTTGACCTGGCCCTGTTGTGGAGCGGTTCCCCGTTTACTGTGGGCGTGGAGGAGAAGCTGCGAGAGCCTGCGCTTAACGTCAGCCCGGTCGCGCCCGCGCTTCACTTCAGCTGCTCAGCCGAGACCACGCTCCACAAGCCTGCGCTTCACGTGAACCGAGTCGAGCCCGCTTTCCACGACATGCCTGAGCTTCTTCCTGCCGAGACCGACATGCCTGAGGCTGAGCTTCTGTCTTCCGAACCCGCACGTCGCTTCAGCCTCGACGAACCCGAGTCAAGTGAGTCAAGTGCCGCCGAGTCAAGTGAGACCGCGCTTCCCGAGTCAAGCGAGTCAATTGCCGCAGAGTCAAGCGATTCAAGTGCCGCCGAGTCAAGTGAGACCGCGCTTCCCGAGTCAAGTGAGTCAAGTGCCGCCGAGTCAAGTGCCGCCGAGTCAAGCGAGTCAAGTGCCGCCGAGTCAAGCGAGTCAAGTGCCGCCGAGTCAAGCGAGTCAAGTGCCGCCGAGTCAAGCGAGTCAAGTGCCGCCGAGTCAAGCGAGTCAAGTGCCGCCGAGTCAAGCGAGTCAAGTGCCGCCGAGTCAAGTGAGTCAAGTGCCGCCGAGTCAAGTGAGTCAAGTGCCGCCGAGTCAAGTGAGTCAAGTGCCGCCGAGTCAAGTGAGTCAAGTGCCGCCGAGTCAAGTGAGTCAAGTGCCGCCGAGTCAAGTGAGTCTACCGAGTCAAGTGAGTCTACCGAGTCAAGTGAGTCTACCGAGTCAAGTGAGTCTACCGAGTCTACCGAGTCAAGTGAGTCTACCGAGTCAAGTGAGTCTACCGAGTCAAGTGAGTCTACCGAGTCAAGTGAGTCAAGCGAGTCTACCGAGTCAAGTGAGTCAAGTGAGTCTACCGAGTCAAGTGAGTCTACCGAGTCTACCGAGTCAAGTGAGTCTACCGAGTCAAGTGAGTCTACCGAGTCAAGTGAGTCTACCGAGTCAAGTGAGTCTACCGAGTAAAGTGAGTCTACCGAGTCAAGTGAGTCTACCGAGTCAAGGGAGTCTACCGAGTCAAGTGAGTCTACCGAGTCTACTGAGTCAAGTGAGTCAAGTGAGTCAACCGAGTCTACCGAGTCTACCGAGTCAAGTGAGTCTACCGAGTCAAGTGAGTCTACCGCGTCAAGTGAGTCTACCGAGTCTACCGAGTCAAGTGAGTCTACCGAGTCAAGTGAGTCTACCGAGTCAAGTGAGTCAAGCCCAGTGACGCGTCGTCGCAGGAGGAGAAGGAGGTCTCGTTTGCCTCGCCAGGCTCCGAAGGGCGTTCCCAGACTCCTCGCCCTGCCGGCCCCGCCTCTGCGCCTCGCCCTGCCGGCCCCGCCTCTGCGCCTCGCCCTGCCGGCCCCTCCTCTGCGCCTCGCCCTGCCGGCCCCTCCTCTGCGCCTCGCCCTGCCGGCCCCGCCTCTGCGCCTCGTCCTGCCTGCGCCCTTCAAGCTCCGGGAGGCCTGCCCGGAACCCTTTTACCACCTGGAGGTTCCTCCCGAGGATTTCCCCAAGTATTTTTTGGGGGGGGGGGCAGAAGTTACTCCGTGAGGGCCATGGAGACGACGTCGACATGGTCCTCATCCTCGTCTGAGTCTGCTCCGACCTGGCCACCATCTCATCGTGCTCCGCCCTGGCCTTTGCCACGCCATGCTCCGCCCTGGCCTTCGCCTCGTCCTGCTCCGCCCTGGCCTTCGCCTCGTCCTGCTCCGCCCTGGCCTTCGCCTCATCCTGCTCCGCCCTGGCCGCCGTCACATCCTGCTCCGCCCTGGAGGCTTCCTGTTCCGGGCAAGCCACGCCCTCGTCAGCCTCCAGGGCGCCCACCCTCCCGCCCCTATTTGATGTTTATTCGGCGCGGGGACACGCCTTATGGAAGGGGGGGATAATGTTACAGTGTTGGTCATTTTGTCATGTTTCTGGTTTGTGGTTTCTCTGTCTTTGGTCTTTTATTCAGTTTTTGCCTTGTTTATTGTAGTCTGCTATCATAGTCATGTCATTATTAGGTCCCTTGTTTCAGGTGTGTTGTCTTGTTAGGTTGTATGGTCCCGCTCGTTGTTCTGATTTGCCCCAGCTGTGTCTTGTTCCCTGATCCCCTCTGTGTATTTAAATCCTGTCTGCTCTTTTGTTCATGGTCAGTTATTGAATGTATGTTTTAATGTGCGTACCTCGAGTATCTTGTCTGTTCTGTGTCTGTTATAATTAAAGTCTGCTGCTGCATCTAGATCCGACTTCCGCCTTTGCTTCCACGCAGATCGTAACAATAACCCCCCCCAATATCATCACATAATTCAGATTAAAATAAATATGAAATATTCCGAATGAATACTTTTGTTCGTTTTCTTTATTAAATTCATTTGCCAGCAAGAAAGATAATATCGTATTTTAAATAATCTGTAATGTGCAAGTGGATGTTTTGTTTTTCAAACACCTTTATAACGATCGCATTAGTTGAGATGTATGCGCAACATAATGCAAGATATCTTATTAAAATACCTAAAACAATACGTACATTATTAGGAATTTACCACCTCCGGCTCAATTTGAGATTATTATTATTTTAATTTTATTTTTTGTTCTTTTTGCATGGAGTTTGCAAAGTGACAAAACGAATCAAAGCGCAACTAACGTTAGTCCACACTTGTATTTTCTCAGTTTCTGAATTTGATGTTATCAGAGGCTAAATGCAAACACCTTTTTTTATCTACTTTTGAGCCTTATTTCGTGCAAAGTGATATAATTGCAGTTTCAATTTCTCTATTTGAAAGTTTTTAATGCTGTTATTTGATGTTAAGTTTTTATAATGTGATGTTAATAAAATACATTTTAACAGTTAAACTTAAAGCCTAGTTTATTAACATTTTGTTGGGGTGATTGGGCATGTAGAATGTTACCTTTTACACAAGACAATTATTCAATAAATTAATTCATTAATAAATATGCCGCGAGTTTACCCCCCCCCAACCCCCCCACCCAACCCCCCCCCAACCCCCCAAATGGTAGACCCAAAGTTACGCCCTTGAGTGTCGTTATTGTTAACTAAAAATGACTGACAAACTTAAAAAAATAGAAATGCTGCCTTGGCAACTAACAAATATAATAAGTTAAAGTTCTAAAATGAATTAACTTTCAAATAAAAATGAAAAGGTCCACGATCCGGGATCTGTGTGTCGGCGCTGCCCACGAGGCTTTCGGCGCCGACTCTATCAGTGTTTATGAACGAATCCGTTAATTGATGTTTTACTAACAAGGTTCGGGAGGAACACGTTCTAATGATCAACAATCAAGTCATTCCAGCCAGCTGTCAGCAATCAGTAATCAACAGGTCACTCAATCAGCACGAGTAAAGCCCATAAATATACGCAGTCGAATCACCCATAGTTCTCGACAGTTTCAGGCATCCCTCCACCACCCCATCTCCGCACACTTGCCTGATTATCTTCCTAAACAGAGATACGGGGGGAGTACTCTGGGTTCGGGCCCAATTTCCGAGCTCAGGGCCCTCCCCCGGACAGCACGCCAAATACGCATAACCATTTACTCTCTGATCATTCGTAAGTGTGAACTCGTGCAATGACTGATTCAAGTGACTCACTCAAAAAGACGGCCACCTGTCGCCCCCTACTGGCGTGACAATGTAACCTGCAGAAAGACCAATGGGAAAATCCCAGAACTAATGCACAGACTCTGGTCTGTCCGGGACAAACACGGCAGAGCGGACTGACAGAGAGCCCCAGCGCATCAGCAGATGGACCGCCGGAGAGTGCTTCCCACCTGTTGTTGAAGTTGGTGCAGTAGCTGAGCTCTTTGCAGCCTAGCTGGCAGGGCTCGCGCACGTCGGCCAGGCACGTGATGAGGTCCATCTCGACCGGGTTATATTCACAGTGCTGGTCGAACTCCTGCCATGTCTGAGTGCCCCAGTTGGTGCTGATCTCCAGGCACATGTTCCTAACAAGCAGGAGAGATGTGGATCACGTTAGTCTCACTTCACATTTATTTCTATAGCGCTTTTCACAATACACATCGTTTCAAAGCGGCTTTACGGAGTCCATATTATCCATGTCTAGCGAAAGATGTGTTCCCTTGCCCTCGGAAGAGCTCGCGCTGACCTGCAGTGGGACGTGTTGGCTTTAGAGCAGCAGTGCAGCTTGGCGCAGTCCATCTTGGCGATGGGGGGGGACTCGGGGTGGGTCTCGGTGGGCGGGTGGGCGCTGCCCAGGAAGCACTGCCACAGCGGGTCCTGCGGGAGAGGCTGGCTGCCGCACTCCGAGATCAGCCCGTCCATGATCTCCTGCTCCGTGCTCATGGTGCGCAGGATCCGCTTACAGGCGGTCTGACAGTGAGCCTCCACCGCCCGGTCACAGCAGTACAGGCCTGCACACACACACACACACACACACACAGACACACACACACACACACACACACACACACAGAGTCATTTACGTCAATCAGTTCAAACAGTCCTTTTCAATGAATCGCTTCAAATCCTGCCACTGTAAGTTTTAAGAAGTTTATCATCATCATCATCAGACAGAAAGAAAAAAATCACCCTTTAAAGGAATTTCAGAACAAAAAAAAAAAAACATTGCGATAAATTTGAAATATTGTGCGATAATATTGTAAAAGTTTATTTTAAATTATTATAATGTTCATGATCACTTAACGACGACCTCTTTCAGGGGTCTTCTTCAGACTTTAGTGTGTGATGTTGCTGTTAGATCATGAGAAAGCTCCAGTTCTTCTCTATATGAGTGTCAGTGTTCCTGAACTCCTGAAACGCCTCCATTGTAGTCTTGAGTTTCTTCCGGGAACGAACACGTCACAATATTCCTCATTATAATAATTAATGCGCAGAATAAAGGGGCGGGGCCTGGTGGAGTTAGTTAGTAGTGTGTTAAACTGGCGGTTATGGAAAGGGGCGGGACATTTCCCAAACACACTCGAAGCGCTCGACCAATCACAACACACTGCTCCAGCCGGCCAATCAGAGCACAGTGTGCTTTTCAGAAGGAGGGGCTTCATAGAGACAGGAAGTAAACAGAGCGTTACTGACAGACTGGGAAGAGAGGAGCCGCAACAATGGAGAATATGAGGAGAATAATCAACATTCAAGCAGGAGAACCTGCACTAGTAGAGCCTGAAACTACATCGAGAGTTTGTAAAAGGGGTTAAATAAATCCTCACTATATTATACAACACAATGAACAAGATTTATTCTATTTACTTTTGTTTTTGCACATGTTCATTTTAATTCACAATATCTAATGCTGTGTCTCAGATGATCACATGTTCTGTTTTCCCCCTTTAGACAAAGAATAGTTGCACATTTATAAATTAGGTTAAAATATGAATTATTCATGAGGTTAATCATCAGCTTGACTGCAAAATAATAAAATCAAAAACCTTTGATGGATCACATGGTACAATAGGCAGTCTCGAAGAGACAACCCCAATTTATCAAACTTCAATTTGCATAAAATAGTTTGTTGGGGAAATGCTCAAATACAGTAAATATTATTCTAATGTAAATCAGCTGTTCCCTATGTGAATATACAGTAAAGTGTACTTTATTCCTGTGATCAAAGCTGAATTTTCAGCATCATTACTCCAGTCTTCAGTGTCACATGATCCTTCAGAAATCACTCTAATATGAGGATCTGATGCTCAGTTATGAGTATTATCAGTGTTGGAAACATTTGTGCTGCTTCAGAATTAATAGAAAGTTTTTTAAAAATGCATTTATTTATTTATTATGTTTTTAATGCGAAAATGATGAATTTGTTGTCATTACTCGTCCCACACTGTTGAAGGGTTTACACTGTTGTCAGTGGCACACACTATGATGTCATAGACGGGCTTCTTGACACCACTGACCTCATCGCATGCTTGTTTGTGTTTAAATGTTAGCATGTAGCAAAAAGTATCACCATAATAAAAGATTCGCTGCTTGCATGGCCGTGTCTCACATCTCTCTGGCTGAAACTGAAGCCTGTGATTCCAGCATGTAAGAGAAGCAGAGCTCCACGGCTCTGGGCTCACGAAGGCTAACGCTCCTCAAATCCCCACGCGCCGCCGCTTCTCGCCGCTGTGTGTGTGATTGGGAACGCAGTTGTAGTACTCACTGTCAATCGGGCTTCTGATGGGGTATGATTTGGTGTAGTTGGCCACACAGCCGATGAGCTGAGGGCTGATGCTCTGGCAATACTCCTTCACTGCGTTGATCTGGGAGACGGTGGGCGATGAGTCCGTGCGGAAGATGGCCTGGCAGTATTCCCGACAGTTCGTGTGTCTCCCGGCGTAACTGCAGCACACTGAGCCCACTGGAGGACACACACACACACACACACAGACACACGCATGAGGAGACAGCTCTATGGGCCCGATTTTAAGGATCTAAGCTCATGGTGCAAGTGCACTTAGGGCGTCCGAATCCACTTTTGCTAGTTTAACGACGGGACAAATGGCCGGCGCTCCCGGCGCTAGTCTGAAACGGTCGTCCCTAATCTCTTAATGAGTAATGGGTGTGTTTTGTCTCTATTCTCTTAATGAGTAATGGGTGTGTTTTGGGCGTAACGTGCAATAAACCATCAGAGTCTCGTCTCCCTTTCCCTTTAAAAGACAGTTGCGCTCCCGTCATGGCGGATTCGCTGTTTACATACCAGAATTAGCAAAAACGGTAACACTTTACTTGAAGGGGTGTGCATAAGACTAACATGACACCTTCATAATCATGACATGACACAGGAAGTTTTATGCATGTTTATGACAACTGTCATTAAGTGTCATTCGCTCAGTTATGACATTTTGAATGCAAATATGACACTGTTTAAGATGTCTTTGTTATGACACCTTGACATAAACCATAAGATCATAACCTGTCAGTGTCTTTGTCATGACAACTTGACATTAAATTAAGTTAAACTGTCATGTGGTTGGTTTTGACATTGGCTGTCATAAGGCCATTATAACTGTGTCATGAATATTTTTCGTGACCTCAACTACAGTGGTACACATTGAATTTGTCATTAAACAGTTATAATGGCTTCATGACAGCCAATGTCAAAACCAACCACCTGACAGTTTAACTTAATTTAATGTCAAGTTGTCATGACAAAGACACTGACAGGTTATGATGTTATGGTTTATGTCAAGGTGTCATAACAAAGACATCTTAAACAGTGTCATATTTGCATTCAAAATGTCATAACTGAGCGAAAGACACTTAATGACAGTTGTCATAAACATGCATAAACCCTACTTCATATTCATGACATATGTCATGTCATGGTTATGAAGGTGTCATGTCAGTCTTATGTACACCCCTTCAAGTAAAGTGTTACCGCAAAAACTGAATGCTTCTCTAGCGAGGATCTGCTCGGTTAAAGCTGTGTGTGTGTGTGTGTGTGTGTGTGTGTGTGTGTGTGTGTGTGTGTGTGTGAGAGAGGTTAAATGTGTGTGTGTGTGTGTGTGTGTGTGAGAGAGAGGTTAAAGGTGTGTGTGTGTGTGAGTTTAAAGTAGTATAGCACTACTTAACTATTTATGTATTTTATTGATGATGTACTGTATGTGGTGGAACATGTGCTGCTCTCTGTGCCCCCTGGGGAAGAATAAAGTGATTTGAAAGCGCAAGCAGACCATCAACGGGACAAGCCGGATTCCACCATATCTTTATGTCCACAATATTAATATTTTACATCGTAATCCTTTTATTTTTGTTTATTCTAGTTTGTGGCTGCTGCACGTCCCTGTGTGTGTGATAATCAGAGTGTACGCGTGTTGTAGACCCGCCAATAGGCTCATATTACTAATACGCCTTTTAAATAACAAAATAAACACTGTGCCATTGACTTCAGAGCAGGTTCAGTTGGTCAACGGCTCAGTGTATTTCAGAACAGCAGCGCTCCACCAATGCTCCTGAACACACACTCGTCCTCAGGCCCGCAGCTCATGGCCACAGGGGGCGCTGATGCAGTCGCTATTTAAACAACACAGGACGTGAAAATGAAAAGCGCGTCGGGCTGGAGCTAGCGAAACACACTAGCGTCGCGCCTGGCGCTGCATTGCGTCGAGTGTGTGATAGGGGCCGATGTCCAGGGCCACACGCAATCTGCAGACTTTTTTTGTGATTTCTGTGCTGAATTTTTGGAAA
>JARWKJ010000004.1:70000-92500 GCA_029959095.1 Rhinichthys osculus
AGCCTTGATGTTAATATTTTGTTGAAAAATTGTTAAGACCCCAGGAAGAATAGCTGCTGCTTAATGGAGTAGCTAATGGGGATCTAAATAATAAACAATAAACAAACTCTACAGATAAAGCGTTGTGAATCTAGTTTCGCGTACCTACCCCGAAGTGATAAAATAAAACAAAATTATGTATCAAATTTATAGACAAGTAATTTGTTCAGGCATTGTTTTCTAGGGAAATACAAACCTACGCACATATATTCAAACGCACATAACTATAGAATCAATTCTTAATGCGCATGTGAACGCCATCAGCGTTAATCACAGGTTCACGTTTAAAGTCTGTTTAGAGACATTCATATACATTTTTACCTTGCAGTTACTGTAAATCCGGCCTCTAGTTCATAAACGCCAGAGGAGAACTGGCCCCCACTGAGCCTGGGTTCTCCCAAGGTTTTTTTCTTCTCCATTGGGTCCCTGATGGAGTTTTAGGACACCATCGGGTCACTTGATGGAGTTGCCTGTTGCCTTTGGCTTGCTCAGTTGGGGATATTCAAAT
Source organism: Rhinichthys osculus (assembly GCA_029959095.1). Taxonomy (NCBI): domain Eukaryota; kingdom Metazoa; phylum Chordata; class Actinopteri; order Cypriniformes; family Leuciscidae; genus Rhinichthys; species Rhinichthys osculus. The sequence goes on from JARWKJ010000004.1 coordinate 70,548, forward strand.
TAATTAACCAATCATTAATACCATTGATCAGCTCTACCAAACGTGGATGTTTTTCCACTAAGAAACGAACATTGTTATTATGTTTTGATTGATACTGTGAAGCTGCTTTGATGCAATCTATATTGTGAAAAGCGCTATATAAATATACTTGATAGAGACATAATGTAACACACACACATATACAGTATGTGTTTGAATAGTCTGTTCATCGCAATGGCATTGTCATTTTTTAACAGACCAACAGTGTATCTGTGAGTCCAGTCTCATAATGGGTACATGTGTTTATGTGTCATACAGATAATGTGCAGTCTTTTCATTGTCATCAAAATCGTAGCCAGTGTTTACTTCTCAAAATACTGATACAGTTATATTGACAACCATCAAAAGCCTGTAACTTGTTAAAAATCCTTAGTACAATATATATCAATGAACATATCAGTGCCTTGTGTCACAAACAAGAATGTCAAAATGCTGTCATGTAATCCTATTGTGTTCTGCTGTTTGTACGAAATGCACTTTCCTTGTTTGCAAATCTTAAGGATGATTCAAGAAATGTACCAAAGCGACTGATAAGAACTGTTTATAGAGGAGAGCAGTTACAGCATACATTCACTCTCTCTCTATCTATCTATCTATCTATCTCTCAATATATATATATATATATATATATATATATAGCCTATATATATATATATATATATAAATCGATAGATAGATAGATAGATAGATAGAGAGAGAGAGAGAGAGAGAGAGAGAGAGAGAGGGGGGGGGACAGAGCAGTTACAGTCATACAAAAGAAAAAAAGTGTTTAAAAGAATCATGAATCAAGCTGACACGTTTAAATGTTTGTTTACATAATTATTTTGTACTTAATTTGATTTTAAAAGCCATTGGATCTGCACTAACCCTAACCCTAACCCTAGCTCTGCCTGTGACTGTCAGTCTGACTGAGATCTGCTCACACTGTGATCAGCCGCCCTTCCCCCACAGCACTGAGACTGATCGCGCGCGCGCCCTTCCCCCACAGCACTGAGAGAGACTGATCGCGCGCGCGCCCTTCCCCCACAGCACTGAGACTGACTGGAGTGACAGAGAGTTGAACTTGTCTCTGGCTGAACTAACAGACTGACAGTTACAGGTAGATAGCTAAGCAGAAGTGCTGCTCAAAAGATCACAAACTGTCGTGGCTATGCGTTTTTAAAGCACTTTTACAAGGTCTATTAGCTTCTCCACCCTGTAATGTAAAATACCATTAATTTATGAAAGAAATACAAAGAAGATAATGCTGTTAAAGTACTTGTTAAAGTTTAATTTAGAGCCTCGAAATAATCCACACCCATCCCCCATCTTAACTCGAATAAATTGACAACAACACAGACTCCAAAAGTAGAGACATATTATACCAGCTTGAATATCAGCCCGCTGTGTATTTGCATACATCAGTTTACTATTTTGATTAATAAATGCTATTAGTAGAAAATAAGATGTCTGTTCAAGATATCTAGGTTGCTCATTTTGCATTTTTTGCTCTTTTAAACCTGTGCTTGTTCGGACATGCGCACTGGTTCCTAGTTCGAGTCGGGTGAGTTCGTTTACAAGTGATCATGTGCTCTGTCCACTAGAAAGACTTGATCCACGACAGTTTTTTTTTTTTTGAAGAAGAAGAAGAAACACTACTGCGATTAAAAAAAAAAAGATTCTTGTCATCAGAGAGTTTTCTATTCGGTCAAATAAATAGTCACAATTGCAACGTGAAATCCAAATACGTAACTACGTCATTTACGCACGTCTGCGACAGTGGATGTATTTTCCCGGGAAATGCAGACACGTGACAATGGGACGCGAAACAGTCAGACGACAGCCCTCCACCCTCCACCACGCAGGAAAGGTGAGATGAAGTCTTGTCCTGAAAATGCATGATAACTAAATACATTGTGAAATATGAAAGTTAGTAAGATGTATGTTTATTTTAGTGGTTTAATTATTTTTTGCTTAGGGTTTTATTTACTTCTCGATTGTATTTTATTTGTTTCTCATTTGATAATTTGTTGCAATAAGGAAAAAAGTATATTGCCTACTTGTAGGCATTGACCAGTAAATATAATTTTGTTATTTCTTATATAATAGTACTTTAGATTCTACAAATTAAAAAAAAAAACGAGTCAGTGATAGCCTACTATATCATTGTTTTTCTGAAGTGTTGTCAAATTGCAACTGTGATTTAAAATATTAATTATATATTTTTATATCATTATTATTTGATATATTTTTAATTTTATGTAATACAATATTTGCCCAAAAATCTTTTTTTCAGTGGAATGTTTTTTTCTAGATTTATTATTTATCTTTCTTATCTTTTTTTGCCCAATGATGGTACATAGACACTTTATAGTATTTTTATTGTGTGTTTCAATGTCCAAAGCAGACAAAAAGCACATTAGAAATAGTCCATATAAATCTAGCTGGTTATTGACTGAAAATATCCTGTATGCTGTAGCTAATCAATATAGTAGATTCATGTCAATTGTGGTCACAAGACACACAAGAACCAATGTTTTTTGGCATCATTGACATTGCCTTTTTTTAATCTAAATTCCTGTTGTAGACTGGTCACACGTGCTGTCATTGAATAGAGCTCTGTGATATAATATAAATATATACTTAAGTGTTGAACAGAAAAAACACACGTGTTTGGAACAACATGAGGTTCAATTGGAACACTTAACATAATTGTATGTTAATTACGTATGTTTTTGGGTGAACAATTCCAGTAAGATCAACAAGATTTTTTAAATATGCTTGTTTATTTCATTCACATTATATATATATATATATATATATATATTTTTTTTTTCCCAGTCATTTCAAGAAAGTAAGTCGCCATGCTGGGAAATAAAAGACGTAAGAAACCTCTGCAGGACGCTGAGCATCACATTACCTGTGAAACCGACAAGCCTGAGCTTCAAGAGCAGTTCATCAGCAAATATAAAGGCAAGTATTTATGAATAAGCAGTAATAACGTTACTCTACAAAACTGATAATTTAATATATAATTTATTTTTATTGTGCAGTCAAGATTTCTGAATAGAGTTCTGCAGGCATTAGCCCGAAAACAAAAACAGTTGCATTTTTGCATTTCTGGTTCCATCAACCCAAAGTCAGTGTTTATTTGCGCATTCTTAGCCCAATTATGCACAATAAGCCCATAGTGCGTGTGGTCATGTAAACGCAGACTAAGGTCATCATAAACGGCATAAGCATAAACCAATCGACACCGCTAGATTTTTGCCCCTTATTCCAGATTTGCCCAGCATGTAAACACATTAACCTGCGTTCTGTGGCTTATTGAAGTGAGCATGTGGGACTGGAAAGTGTCCTTATTGTGGATTTAAGCACATCCAGACAGAGCGAGCGTTTTCTTGACCCAAGAACATCTTAAAAAGTGTTCTCAAAAAGTGTTCTCATCTCATGCAGAAGTGGTACAGTCAAAATCCTACTAAAACTTCTTTGTCATTGTGGAGAGTGCAGTGCATGGTTGCATAGCAACAACAGACGCCACGGGAAAATCAGACTGTTATTTTACTATTAATAATAAAATATAAGCTAATATGCATTAACACTAGGACTCCCAGAATTCTATAACTACTATAATGGCCATAGCAGTCATTCTGACTGCTCATACATTATTTGCATATCATTTCAAAAAGCTATATCAAATCTAAGAATAAATGGATCTGTTATGTTAGGATAGGTAATAATAAACATCAGAACACTACATTTTAATTATGATGTATGTAAAATTGTATTAGTTAACCAACAACCACTCAGCCTCATCAAGGCTCTGAAGCATGGCTAAAGCCTCTGTGGCAGTCATTCTTCTTGCTGACATTGTTCTGATATTCTCTTTTCAATATTTCAATTTGGTTTTAGCTCGAAGCTAAAGCTAGATTTCAGCTTTGCAATAGACTAAACAAACAACAAGAGAAATTGTTGCTAGTCAACGGTGATGCATCTTCAAGAGCAGGAAAAAGGAGCAACCGACACACGGTCTGTAATGCATACGGTCAGTATGACTGTTATGACCATTCAAGGTAGAAATACTCAAAACTCAGTCTTTTGTGTCTTGTAATTTTAATAAAATAACAATGATAGAATAAAATATAGACACATTTAGGAAAAGTCAGGGTCCTATAGTTACATGGGTTTTATTTCAACAAAGTTATTACATTGCAAAATTTTAAAACAGTCAAAATGACTGCCTTGGGAGTTCTAGTGTTAATGTACATGTCAAGTAATTTGTCTTTTTTTACTCGTATATTTCAGCCTTTAAATTATTTTTATAAAAAGAATGAGGTTTATCTTTTTATAAAACCTTTTTTGTCAACTTTATTCGAATTTAATTTTACTATATGTGCCTATAGGGGTGGGCCGGGGATGGCAGGGGTTGGTGGCAATGTAAGTTTCTGGATATTTTCTATAAGAAAATTTGCGGGGCGAAATTTGCGGGGCTTCGATTACCTCTCTCTTTTTGGACCATACATGTGTTTGCATCCCTGCATATGCGCGAGGGAGGGAGAGAGAGAGCAAGACAGTTTGAAGGCGCGCGCGCGGCCGGGGCTCTGCTCGTTCTTTCAGTAACATGCGCCCTGTCACACTCATCTACATCACTCACCGATCAAATAAGGCTTTGGCGGCAGGGGCGTGTCTAGAAGGGGGGCACGGGGTGGCACTGGCCCCCCTGGAATATGATTGACCCCCCCCTGGTGCCCCCCCAACATCATTGGGCTAGATTTACTGTCAACCTGACAATGCCCAACGCCATTGGATCAGAGCGCTGTCAATCACTGCTTGATTTGCGATTCGCAAAGCGAAATCACAGGTCCGCATTTTTAAAACAGTAGGAGAGAGAGAGAGAGATACCTCGACACGTCATTGTAAATATTGCACCGTATGTTAGTCTGATTACTTTCATGTGTGACTGATCAAGCCAGTACCGTTAGATCAGCTAACGTAATTTCGGCAGACTGAATAGAGATTCCGCGGCAGCGCACGACCACATAAATATAAAATAGATAATTTTTATAGATTTTTAATAGATTACTCTATCTGTTGTTTTAAAGACTAAAGGCACAATAATCTTTTTCCAAAAAAGTCGTGCCGTGGTGAACATTAAAATGTGAGAATGTTAACTAACACCATAGCTACATGCAACTCTGTGTAATTTAGATACTTAATGGGTTTTTGTTTATTTATACACCGCAACAGGACATCCAAGATTTCTTTAAGAAATCATTTTAGAGACCGATTTCATGCAGAGAACGTTTATGCCTAGGTGATTTAATTATGCCTATGTTTTTTTTATTTATAAGAACAAAACTGTGTGGTCCAATCCATGTTAAATACAAAATGATTTTCAGGCTCTTGTTCAGTGCCACATTTAATACCATCTATATTAGGGCACTGGGCATTGCAAAGATTTTTTAATTCGTGTTTAATATTTTCTAAACAAGTATTTATTTCTAGTTGAATTTTCTAGCTGATTTCCCATGGGCCCCCCTGACTGGTCCTTGGTCCACCCTGTGGCCCCCCCATTTATAAAATCCTAGAATCACCCCTGTTTGGCGGGTCAAATAAACTGCATCCAACTGCTTTCCCTGACGCCTGGATCGTTCGGTGGCGTATTCAAACATGTTGTTTGTCCGCAGCTAGGAACAGCACGTCTGCGTGGCATCGCAATCTTCTTGTAAACAGACCCACTCGCTGCATGACAACGCATGCGATGATGCGAAATGAGGCATAGTTGTCTTGTGCTGGAAGCGGTCATATGCAAACGACTGGTACGTCACTTCGTACCGTGACGTCACCTCGTACCATGGATCCACAACGAGCTGTATTTAGAGCTTGATTAAATAAATGCTTCGTTTATAATGGGGGGGGGCATCTTAAGCTATTAAACTTGCAGGAAGTTTTAATAGTACATAGATCTCTTATATACCAAAAGATCAAGGCAAATTTGGTCTCATGTCATGACCCCTTTAAAAGTATAATGTAAAGTATAAAAAGCAAAGCATACTTTGAGATTAGCCTGGCTATTGACTATTTTCCTACAGTAATTTCCCTTTTACATCATATAATGTACATCATATGGTTGAGAACTTTTAGTAATAATCAAAATAATAGTTGACATTAAAGAAACTGCTGCTAATGAATTTCTCCTCTTCAGGGCGTGGAGTTTTCACCACTGGAGCTTTCTTCAGAGGGGATTTTGTTCTTGAATACAGAGGTGAACTTCTGAGTTCAGAGGAGAGTCTTGCTCGAACTGAACACTACACTGAAGCTGAGAACACGTTCCTGTTTGATTTTCAGTGGCATGGCAGAAATTGGTGGTGAGTAAAGAACTGTTGGATTGATGTAGTAGTGATGATAAAATATCTGGAACTGTAAAATACTCAGGGTGTGTTCATGCCTGTAGTTCTGTTCGCTTGGTTCGTTTGGTCCGGGTCTGCTTAGTGTTCAGATTGGCATTTCTATCGTCAAACCTGTTATGCTTGACCAGTTTGTCCTTTTTAGGGTCACATCTTCCTGTTTTTGGTTCGTTTATATGTCTCTGGTCCATGTTATGCTCATATTTCATTCAAACCGCACCAGAGTTTTTCTCTGTATTCCCTAAAGAGAACAAAATGGTTAAAGGGATAGTTCAGGATTTAGCATTAAGCTTTGTATTAGTAGAAAACCTGTAGTATTTTCGAATTACCATGCTTTCCACCCTCATATCCCCCTGAGACGAGAGATTTATGTATTTTTTGTCTGGAAAAAATCCTCCGATGAAGCAAAATTCGTCATTTTGCGTCATCGGAGGATTTTTTGGCCAGAGGCTAAAGACTACAGCCAGTAGTAGGGGCTGTCCCGCATGTTCTCAACCCGCCCATAGAGGGTGGGATCTCACTCACAGAATGTACAAATAGTGTCAGACATCTTTTTCTGGAAGCTAAGCTAGCAGGTTCTTGTTCTGTGGCGAAAGCTGAGTAGTAGGGGTTACCATCCTCTTTTTCCCGGACATGTCCGGCCGTCGATGTCCGGGATTCAGCTTTTGCTTTCTGCAGTCGCCATTCATTGTTTACATGCACACCTTTTGTTTCAATCTAACTGAATTCATTCCGATTGGTGAATCTGAATGTAGTGTTTACATGAAAGCTAAACAAGTGATCGGTTGATGTGCATTTTAACATTGCTAAAATTTCGTCTCACAGGTTTCGCTCATCAGTAATCACGCCACCGGCCTCGCGCCGTTCTCCCGCGGCCCTCACTCGTCCTGCTCGCCACAGTAAACATGACTCGTGTCGTTCTTCCGCGGCCCTCACTCGTCCTGCTCGCCACAGTAAACATGACTCGCGCCGTTCTCCCGCGGCCCTCACTCGTCCTGATCGCCACAGTAAACATGACTCGTGCCGTTCTCCCGCGGCCCTCACTCGTCCTGCTCGCCACAGTAAACATGACTCGTGCCGTTCTCCCGCGGCCCTCACTCGTCCTGATCGCCACAGTAAACATGACTCGTGCCGTTCTCCCGCGGCCCTCACTCGTCCTGCTCGCCACAGTAAACATGACTCGTGCCGTTCTCCCGCGGCCCTCACTCGTCCTGCTCGCCACAGTAAACATGACTCGTGCCGTTCTCCCGCGGCCCTCACTCGTCCTGCTCGCCACAGTAAACATGACTCGCGCGTTCTCCCGCGGCCCTCACTCGTCCTGCTCGCCACAGTAAACATGACTCGCGTCGTTCTCCCGCGGCTCTCACTCGTCCTGCTCGCCACAGTAAACATGACTCGTGTCGTTCTCCCGCGGCCCTCACTCGTCCTGCTCGCCACAGTAAACATGACTCACGCCGTTCTCCCGCTGCCCTTACTCGTCCTGCTCGCCACAGTAAACATGACTCGTGTCGTTCTCCCGCGGCCCTCACTCGTCCTGCTCGCCACAGTAAAGATGACTCGTGTCGTTCTCCCGCGGCCCTCACTCGTCCTGCTCGCCACAGTAAAGATGACTCGTGCCGTTCTCCCGCGGCCCTCACTCGTCCTGCTCGCCACAGTAAACATGACTCACGCCGTTCTCCCGCGGCCCTCACTCGTCCTGCTCGCCACAGTAAACATGACTCGCGTCGTTCTCCCGCGGCTCTCACTCGTCCTGCTCGCCACAGTAAACATGACTCGTGTCGTTCTCCCGCGGCCCTCACTCGTCCTGCTCGCCACAGTAAACATGACTCACGCCGTTCTCCCGCTGCCCTTACTCGTCCTGCTCGCCACAGTAAACATGACTCGTGTCGTTCTCCCGCGGCCCTCACTCGTCCTGCTCGCCACAGTAAAGATGACTCGTGTCGTTCTCCCGCGGCCCTCACTCGTCCTGCTCGCCACAGTAAAGATGACTCGTGCCGTTCTCCCGCGGCCCTCACTCGTCCTGCTCGCCACAGTAAACATGACTCGTGTCGTTCTCCCGCGGCCCTCACTCGTCCTGCTCTCCACAGTAAACATGACTCGCGCGTTCTCCCGCGGCCCTCACTCGTCCTGCTCGCCACAGTAAACATGACTCGTGTCGTTCTCCCGCGGCCCTCACTCGTCCTGCTCGCCACAGTAAACATGACTCGCGCGTTCTCCCGCGGCCCTCACTCGTCCTGCTCGCCACAGTAAACATGACTCGCGTCGTTCTCCCGCGGCTCTCACTCGTCCTGCTCGCCACAGTAAACATAATGAATGGTGACTGTAGAACGCAAAAGCCGAATCCCGAACATTTTGGGCGATCTCAAAACACATTTTCAAACTCACTAGTAGCCTATACTTGTTGTTTAACTACTGCGCTCTGTTACCGGTAGGCGTGGCCTCCTAGGGCAGCGAAGCAAGTGCATTCTGGGAGTTGTTGTCTTTCATCCACATAAGACAAAAATACATTTTCTGGCTTTTCTCAGTCTACAGTAGAAAGCTCCAAATTCAAAAATAATTTCACATTTCTTCTACATAAATGACCCATTTTAAATACATATTCATCTTCGCAGAGGTGAAGTATCCCTTTAATTTGAGATGGCTTTATCTGAGAGCTGAGAGGATGTTGCAGTACACTATCATATATATCAGTGGTTTTCAGACCCTCTCTGCAGATTCTGTATGTCTCCTTCACCAGACACACTCAGTTGAGTTCATAGAGCCGTGTTCTGATGATAAACTCCTCATCTGAATCAGCTGGATTAAAACACGAGACATACAGCATATGCAGAGCGGTGGGTTCCCAGGACTGGGGTTCAGAACCACTTATAGAAAATAACTGTACATTTCTATCATGTATACTAAGATTACAAGTATTGAGTGATAATTGGATGTCTTTATAGCATGGATGCATCTAAAGAAGACGGGTTGTCCTTGGGAAGACTTGTAAACGATCAGACCAGAAATCCTACTTGCAAAATGAGAACCGTTGAAGTGAGCAGAAAACCTCACCTGTGTCTCTTTGCTGTACGAGACATTCTACCAGGAGAAGAAATCACTTACAATTATGGAGACTCAGATTGGCCATGGCGAGTCAAGGTACTATCAAGAAAATGCTAAAGAGATTGATCAGTAATTCATGATAATCTTTTACTGTCATTCTGATTAGTTACCATGTGATTGTGGTCTCATATTTCTGAAGCCTTTAAATCAAGCATCAGCAGAATCCACTGATAAAAAGCCAGCCAGCAGTTTGGGCCCGCAGAAATCGGTAGGTCCACTTTAAAACATCTGTATCATTATATTATTGACTATTTCAGCTTAGAGATGTGTGTGAAAGAAATTATAGTTAAAGTGTAGGACAGCTAGAGAAATGAACATAAACAAGTTTTTCTGTCCTTCACAAATATTTCCTGCTTTCTTAGCCCCATTGTGCAGCTTCTCTTCCCTTTCCTGAATTGGACAAGGTGAACAGCAATGGTCCACATAAGCTGTCAGGCAAAGCAAGAACATCAAGGAATAAAACGGTAACCATCTCATACATGCAGCAGCGATCTACTGATGTTTACTGCCAGCTAGTTAAAAGTGCAGTCAGTGATTTCTGATAAACACTGTTGATATTTAAAATCGACAGCCAAACAAACACACACCTCCCTTCATTGCTCCGCCCCCAAAATAATGAACAACACAGGCAACCAGTTGACTACAGGTGCATATCCACTTCATCCAGCACACGTGTGTAATAGTTGTGGCACGTTCGGATCATTTTACTGACTTGGATCTTTGAATCTCGTTCATCAAAATTAACAAATCTTTTTTCGAAAACCTTTTGTTCATTTCAGTAGAATGTATTTAAAATGGTAGCCAAATTCCCCAAACACATCAAATGTTGATCGCATTTAGAATAAGAAAAAAAGTGTGATGCAAGGAAAAGGCCAAATTATGAGAGACGGAAATGATTCATTAATTTATTTGGGTCTTCAGGCTATGCAGTCTGTTAGTTACCTCACCTCCCGATCTAAGCCGTTCGTTCATCCTGTGACATCCTCATAAACTTAACTTTGCAGTCTGTAGTACCGGATACGTACACGTTTCGAGTCTATCGACTTCGGGTTCAAGTCATTCGTTCATCACGTGGCAGCCCCATTGAGCTATGCAGTCAATACTGGATGCAGAATTGATTAGTTCATATTTTGAGTCTTCGAGGACTTGAGAGGTGAACTAATCATTTATCTTTCCAGTACTGACAGCATAGCCTCAATGGGACTGATGGGAAGAACGAAGGACCCAAAGACTCGAGTGATTTAACTCATCATTTCTGTTTCCAGTACAGAACCTATAGGATGTTGTGTGTGCGCAGTCAACACAAAATTAAAGAATCACTCTCTGAGACAACTCAGTAGTCACGAGTCATTAAAGATTCTTCAAAATGTCTATCACACAAACAAGCCCCCCCGTTGGACCCCATTGAAGTCACTATATGGAGAAACACCTGGAGTGTGTTCCTCAAAAACCTTCATTTCTTTTACACTGAAGAAAGAAAGACATGAACATCTTAGATGGTGTGATGATGGCGAGTAAATTATCAGGAAATTTTAATTCTGAAGTGAACTAATCATTTAAGTAGTTATTGGTTCAGAGTTTTAATGTCTGAACCAGTGTAACTATTAATTTGACTATTGTCACAATTTTGTTGTTTTTTATTTTATTAATGATCTTTGCTTTGAAGTGTGCAAAACACGTTTCTTTATTTTTTGTTTACCCCTACAGTGTGTTTGTTTTGTTTTATATGGGTGCCACAGTTTTCAATATTTTTTATGTCATTTTATTCTTGTTTAAGCTAAATATCTCTTTATATATCTGCAGAAGCGGTTTCAATCAAGACTGTTACAGTCATCCTCAGTCGCATCCACATCTGGTGCACCCTCTTCATCAGCACCCTGTGCTGTGTCCACCTCTATAATGGCCTCATCAACCTCATGCCCTCCTGCCCTGTCCTCATCAACATCAACACCTCCCACGTCACCTTCATCATCCTCGCCTGTGCAGCCTTCATCATCCTCGCCTGTGCAGCCTTCATCATCCTCGCCTGTGCAGCCTTCATCAGCCTCGCCTGGGCAGCCTTCATCAGCCTCGCCTGGGCAGCCTTCATCAGCCTCGCCTGTGCAGCCTTCATCAGCCTCGTCTGTGCAGCCTTCATCAGCCTCGCCTGGGCAGCCTTCATCATCCTCGCCTGTGCAGCCTTCATCAGCCTCGCCTGGGCAGCCTTCATCAGCCTCGCCTGGGCAGCCTTCATCATCCTCGCCTGGGCAGCCTTCATCAGCCTCGCCTGTGCAGCCTTCATCATCCTCGCCTGTGCAGCCTTCATCAGCCTCGCCTGGGCAGCCTTCATCAGCCTCGCCTGGGCAGCCTTCATCATCCTCGCCTGTGCAGCCTTCATCATCCTCGCCTGTGCAGCCTTCATCAGCCTCGCCTGGGCAGCCTTCATCATCCTCGCCTGTGCAGCCTTCATCAGCCTCGCCTGGGCAGCCTTCATCAGCCTCGCCTGTGCAGCCTTCATCAGCCTCGCCTGGGCAGCCTGCATCAGCCTCGCCTGGGCAGCCTTCATCAGCCTCGCCTGTGCAGCCTTCATCAGCCTGGCCTGGGCAGCCTTCATCAGCCTCGCCTGTGCAGCCTTCATCAGCCTGGCCTGGGCAGCCTTCATCATCCTCGCCTGTGCAGCCTTCATCAGCCTCGTCTGTGCAGCCTTCATCAGCCTCGCCTGGGCAGCCTTCATCAGCCTCGCCTGTGCAGCCTTCATCAGCCTGGCCTGGGCAGCCTTCATCAGCCTGGCCTGGGCAGCCTTCATCAGCCTCGCCTGGGCAGCCTTCATCAGCCTCGCCTGTGCAGCCTTCATCAGCCTCGCCTGGGCAGCCTTCATCAGCCTCGCCTGGGCAGCCTTCATCAGCCTCGCCTGTGCAGCCTTCATCAGCCTGGCCTGGGCAGCCTTCATCAGCCTGGCCTGGGCAGCCTTCATCATCCTCGCCTGTGCAGCCTTCATCAGCCTCGCCTGGGCAGCCTTCATCAGCCTCGCCTGGGCAGCCTTCATCAGCCTCGCCTGGGCAGCCATCATCATCCTCGCCTGGGCAGCCTTCATCAGCCTGGCCTGGGCAGCCTTCATCAGCCTCGCCTGTGCAGCCTTCATCATCCTCGCCTGTGCAGCCTTCATCAGCCTCGCCTGGGCAGCCTTCATCAGCCTCGCCTGGGCAGCCTTCATCAGCCTGGCCTGTGCAGCCTTCATCAGCCTGGCCTGTGCAGCCTTCATCAGCCTCGCCTGTGCAGCCTTCATCAGCCTCGCCTGTGCAGCCTTCATCATCCTCGCCTGTGCAGCCCTCATCGCCTTATGCGCAGCATTCATCATCCTCATCCTCGCCTGCTCCACCCTTATCTTCACCTTGTGCTGTGTCAACACCAGTGGTTCACTCATCACAGGTGTCTGAGACACTCTCATGGGAGGTGGGTAGATTCATTTGCTGAATTATTGGGATGGTCGGGGTGTATTGCACTGGTAGAACTAACAATAGATTATATGAAATTATATATCATTTATATTGGTTTGTATTCATCCTCTTCCAGATATCCTCTTTAAGGCCATCAAGAAAAAGACAGGTATGTGACTTGCCATGTGATACTTTATATGCAATTTTTTTTGCATAATTATGAATTGGCTTGCATAATAGTATCCGCAATATGATGAAACGTAATGTTACAGCAACCACTGCCTTGAGTAAGTGTTAAATTCTCTCATTCAGTATTCCGGAAGTTCCGTCTGTGACACAGACTACAGCGATGTCACAGACTACAGCGATGTTGACTACATACCAAAAATCAGCTCCGATGAATCGGATGGTAGTTCTTCTGGACATGACATGGTCAAAAGTGCTTTGATACATCCAACATCTCCCAACGAGGCAGGTAGTTCATCTGATCAATTTATGACCGCACCATCACCAAAAAAGATGAAATGCCAATCTAAAGAGACAAACACCTTGTCTGGTGAAAAGACTTTTATTCAGTCAATGCCATCACCAAAGCAGGAACGCAAGGCGTACAACAAGAAGCAGTATTGCCTTTATTGCTCTAAGCCATATTCAAAAATGGCAAGACACCTTGAATTTGTCCATCGCAACGAAGTGGGGGTTGTAAAGGCAATAGCATTTCCAAAACATTCCAAAGAAAGACAAGTCCAGTTAAACCTCCTTAGAAAAAGGGGCAACTTTGCCCACAACACAGATGTGGTGAGACAAGGACATGGGGAGATGATTGCCTGCTACCGTCCAAAAAATAGACAAAGAGCCAAAGAATTTATTCACTGCATTTACTGCCAAGGGCTTTACAACAAGCATAGCCTTTGGAAGCATATCAAAAACTGTCCCCTGAAACCTAAAGAGGATGATGCCCAGGGCAGGAAAAGAGTTCGATCTCTGTGTGCTTTAAACACACCAGTTGGCTTAGAAGTGAGCAAAGGTTTCAAGAAAATACTGTCCTTTATGAACTATGATGAAGTTTCGCGTGTAGTTCATACTGACAGATGCATCATGCAGCTGGGGGAGCACATGTTCAACAGGATGGGGTCTGATGTGACCAAACATGACTACATCAGACAGAAGATGAGAGAAGTAGGCAGACTTCTTCTTGAAGCAAGGAAGATTACCCCACTGAGAACAATGGTAGACTTCTTCATACCAGCAAACTTCAAACATGTCATAGCAGCTGTTAAAGTTTTATGTGGCTACAATGAAGAGAAAAACTCCTACCGCATTCCTTCTTTAGCTCTCAAACTTGGGCATTCTTTAAACAAGGTCTGTAGCATTGTTGAGAGCAATGCCATGATGTATGGAGATCATGATCGTGCTGAATGCGCCCGAGACTTCAGGAAAATACACCAGGCAAGGTGGAATGAGTACATTTCTGCTGGTGCTATAACTACATTGAAAGAAGCCAAGTGGAACACACCACAGATCATTCCTTTCACTCAGGATGTCAAAGTCCTGCACACACATCTTGAAAAGAAACACGATGGGCTCCTAAGTAAGCTCAGAACTTGCCCTTCTGCTGACAGCTACTCTGCTCTAGCCAAGGTCACACTGTCCCAGGTCATCCTGTTCAACCGAAGGAGAGAAGGTGAGGTATCCCGGATGCTTTTGTCAGCTTTTAAAAGTAGGGATTCTTCTGAGCTACACAAAGACATTGCCATCTGTCTGTCTGAGTTTGAGAGGAAGCTGTGTCTGCACTTCACAAGAGTTGAGATCCGGGGTAAACGAGGCAGAAAGGTTCCTGTGCTCCTCAAGCCTTCCATGGTTTCTGCCATGGAGCTGCTCGTTGAAACGCGGGAGCTTTGTGGTGTTCCAGCAGAGAATCCCTTTATGTTTGCCAGATGTGGAGCAATGTCAGCCTACAGAGGTGGAGAGTGCATCAACAAAGCTGCTTGCGAATGTGGCATAAAGAACCCTGAAGCACTGTCATCAACTAGGCTCAGGAAACACATAGCAACCATGTCTAAAATTCTTAACCTTGATGAGAATGAAGCAGACCAACTGGCTGATTTCCTTGGTCACGATATCAGAATCCACAGACAGTATTACCGGTTACCAGAGGGAACACTGCAGCTGGCAAAAATGAGTAAAGTCCTAATGGCCATGGAGAAAGGAACACTGTCTGACTACAAAGGAAAGAAACTTGATGACATTGAAATTGACCCAAATGGTATGAGTATATTTAGTCTGTGTGTATCTGTGCTGTACTTATTTGCAAAACACATCATGTCACAGATACTAAGTATAAGCAATATAGTGTTAATTTTATTGTCATTTAATTATTTAGAGCAACTTGAGGCCCAAGGTGATTCCATGTCAAGTGATGAGGAGGACTACAGTGACCTATCTCAGACAACAGCACCAGCAGAGACTGATCGACCTGTTCAACCTGTTCAATCTGATCAACCTGTTCAACCTGTTCAATCTGATCAATCTGTTTCACAGGTGGATCAATGTAAGAAAAATCTCTAAACTGCACAAACAACAATAATCAAATAAACATGAATTAGCTCCAAGCAGCAATATCCAGCCAAATTTAAATAATCAACACATGAGGACACAATCTTGATTTGGTCTTTACTCACCGATTTAGTTGTAATGAGAATTTACTTTTTAACTATTTCATAGGTTCTTCACACGCTCCAAAAAAGAAATGGGAGGACAGTGAGGTAAAAGCAGTAGAGAGACACATGATGAAGTTCATCAAGACATGCAAAGTTCCGGGTAAGCAAGACTGTGAAAGATGCATTCACGCAGAGCCAGAAGCTTTGAAGCAGCGAACATGGACTGGTGTGAAAAATTATGTGCGGAACAGGATCACGACTCTTAAAAGAAAGGGTGGTTTGTAGGGAGCCATCAACACTTCAACACTTTGCATATTATGCTCTTTTTGTAAGAAATTGAGCTTAATTAAAAGAAATGAGGATAAAGGTGTAGAAATATTCTGAGGATGGAATGAAACAGAATATAAAGTGAAAAGTTAGAGTATAAGAAAGCTAATGAAGAAGTAGAGGATAGTAATATAGTCTAATTTCATTTATTCAGTTTTCTTTGTTCAGTTGCAATGAAGTTGGATGGAATGTCATGTTAAACTTTTTGATATTTCTGTTATAGAGGGATGAGAGAATGTAAAGATGATAAAGTGAAGAGTGATTAGCTGTGTTGGACATGGGCTGTGGCTGGATGTAACCGATCGGTGAGAGTTGCCGTGTGGAGGCGGGAGGAGCTGAAAACTGAGACGTGAGTTTGACACTTTCTGCTTCCCGTAGTGACGCTTGCGCTGTGTTTGCATACTTTACCACAGCTGAAGTGGAATAAATGCATTATTTGCCAAATACACCGATATTTCAGAGACATTTTGATTCAATACATGTACTGCTTAATACAGCGTCTGTTTGTACAAGAATATAGTTCAACATAAGCCTAAATCCCAATGAAGTGGGGTCTACATTGTATCAGTTTTATTTTGATAACCATGACAATATAACATCGCTACTACATGAAAAGAGCTTTCACTGTTATAAAAAACAGATTTGTGCGGTGGATTCGGCAAATCGTGGATCAGTTGTGTCGTCATCAGAGCTCGTGAGTCGCTCTGGAGAAACTGCTCTGGCTGAGTCCTGCTCTCGAATCGCTCTCGCCGTACTCTGAGACCATACGTCACAGTCACGGGGCGTCGCTGTCTGAAGCCGTACACAAGCTCTAACCGTCATGCACTGCTCAAGTCAGCCGTCTGTGCAGCGCTGTCCAACAAGTTCAACAAGCATAAAGCTCTCCTCCCTCTTTACATCATCTTTATATTCTCCTCCCTCTTTACATCCCCTTTACATTCTCCTCCCTCTTTACATCTGTAAAGTAAAGGGGATGTAAAGAGAAGGAGTGAATGTAAAGAGGAGAGAATGTAAAGAGGATGTAAAGAGGGAGGAGAGAATGTAAAGAGGATGTAAAGAGGGAGGAGAGAATGTAAAGAGGATGTAAAGAGGGAGGAGAGAATGTAAAGGGGATGTAAAGAGGGAGGAGAGAATGTAAAGAGGGAGGAGAGAATGTAAAGGGGATGTAAAGAGGGAGGAGAGAATGTAAAGAGGGAGGAGAGAATGTAAAGGATGTAAAGAGGGAGGAGAGAATGTAAAGGATGTAAAGCGGGAGGAGAGAATGTAAAGGGGATGTAAAGAGGGAGGAGAGAATGTAAAGAGGGAGAAGAGAATGTAAAGAGGGAGGAGAGAATGTAAAGAGGGAGGAGATAATGTAAAGGGGATGTAAAGAGGGAGGAGAGAATGTAAAGGGGATGTAAAGAGGGAGGAGAGAATGTAAAGAGGGAGGAGAGATTGTAAAGAGGGAGGAGAGAATGTAAAGGATGTAAAGAGGGAGGAGAGAATGTAAAGAGGGAGGAGAGAATGTAAAGAGGATGTAAAGAGGGAGGAGAGAATGTAAAGAGGATGTAAAGAGGGAGGAGAGGATGTAAAGAGGGAGGAGAGAATGTAAAGAGGGAGAAGAGAATGTAAAGAGGGAGGAGAGAATGTAAAGGGGATGTAAAGAGGGAGGAGAGAATGTAAAGAGGGAGAAGAGGATGTAAAGAGGGAGGAGAGAATGTAAAGGGGATGTAAAGAGGGAGGAGAGAATGTAAAGAGGGAGGAGAGAACGTAAAGAGGGAGGAGAGAATGTAAAGAGGGAGGAGAGAATGTAAAGAGGGAGAAGAGAATGTAAAGCGGGAGGAGAGAATGTAAAGAGGGAGGAGATAATATAAAGAGGATGTAAAGAGGGAGGAGAGAATGTAAAGAGGATGTAAAGAGGGAGGAGAGAATGTAAAGAGGGAGGAGAGAATGTAAAGAGGGAGGAGAGAATGTAAAGGGGATGTAAAGAGGGAGGAGAGAATGTAAAGAGGGAGGAGAGAATGTAAAGAGGGAGGAGAGAATGTAAAGAGGGAGGAGAGAATGTAAAGAGGGAGAAGAGAATGTAAAGAGGGAGGAGAGAATATAAAGAGGATGTAAAGAGGGAGGAGAGAATGTAAAGAGGGAGGAGATAATGTAAAGAGGATGTAAAGAGGGAGGAGAGAATGAATGTAAAGAGGGAGGAGAGAATGTAAAGAGGGAGGAGAGAATGTAAAGGGGATGTAAAGAGGGAGGAGAGAATGTAAAGAGGGAGGAGAGAATGTAAAGAGGGAGGAGAGAATGTAAAGAGGGAGGAGAGAATGTAAAGAGGGAGAAGAGAATGTAAAGAGGGAGGAGAGAATGTAAAGAGGGAGGAGATAATATAAAGAGAATGTAAAGAGGGAGGAGAGAATGTAAAGAGGGAGGAGAGAATATAAAGAGAATGTAAAGAGGGAGGAGAGGATGTAAAGAGGGAGAAGAGGATGTAAAGAGGGATGAGAATGTAAAGGGGATGTAAAGAGTGAGGAGAGAATGTAAAGAGGGAGGAGAGAATGTAAAGAGGGAGGAGAGAATGTAAAGAGGGAGGAGAGAATGTAAAGAGGGAGAAGAGAATGTAAAGAGGGAGGAGAGAATATAAAGAGGATGTAAAGAGGGAGGAGAGAATGTAAAGGGGATGTAAAGAGGGAGGAGAGAATGAATGTAAAGAGGGAGGAGAGAATGTAAAGAGGGAGGAGAGAATGTAAAGGGGATGTAAAGAGGGAGGAGAGAATGTAAAGAGGGAGGAGAGAATGTAAAGAGGGAGGAGAGAATGTAAAGAGGGAGGAGAGAATGTAAAGAGGGAGGAGAGAATGTAAAGAGGGAGGAGAGAATGTAAAGAGGGAGGAGAGAATGTAAAGGGGGAGAAGAGAATGTAAAGAGGGAGGAGAGAATGTAAAGAGGGAGGAGATAATATAAAGAGGATGTAAAGAGGGAGGAGAGAATTTAAAGAGGGAGGAGAGAATGTAAAGAGGGAAGAGAGAATGTAAAGAGGGAGGAGAGAATGTAAAGAGGATGTAAAGAGGGAGGAGAGAATGTAAAGAGGGGGGAAAGAATGTAAAGAGGGAGGAGAGAATGTAAAGGGGATGTAAAGAGGGAGGAGAGAATGTAAAGAGGGGGGAAAGAATGTAAAGAGGGAGGAGAGAATGTAAAGGGGATGTAAAGAGGGAGGAGAGAATGTAAAGAGGGAGGAGAGAATGTAAAGGGGATGTAAAGAGGGAGGAGAGAATGTAAAGAGGGGGGAAAGAATGTAAAGAGGGAGGAGAGAATGTAAAGAGGATGTAAAGAGGGAGGAGAGAATGTAAAGAGGGAGGAGAGAATGTAAAGAGGATGTAAAGAGGGAGGAGAGAATGTAAAGAGGATGTAAAGAGGGAGGAGAGAATGTAAAGAGGGGGGAAAGAATGTAAAGAGGGAGGAGAGAATGTAAAGGGGATGTAAAGAGGGAGGAGAGAATGTAAAGAGGGGGGAAAGAATGTAAAGAGGGAGGAGAGAATGTAAAGAGGGAGGAGAGAATGTAAAGAGGGAGGAGAGAATGTAAAGGGGATGTGAAGAGGGAGGAGAGAATGTAAAGGGGATGTAAAGAGGGAGGAGAGAATGTAAAGGGGATGTAAAGAGGGAGGAGAGAATGTAAAAGATGTAAAGAGGGAGGAGAATGTAAAGGGGATGTAAAGAGGGAGGAGAATATAAAGATGATGTAAAGAGGGAGGAGAGCTTTATGCTTGTTGAACTTGTTGGACAGCGCTGCACAGACGGCTGACTTGAGCAGTGCATGACGGTTAGAGCTTGTGTACGGCTTCAGACAGCGACGCCCCGTGACTGTGACGTATGGTCTCAGAGTACGGCGAGAGCGATTCGAGAGCAGGACTCAGCCAGAGCAGTTTCTCCAGAGCGACTCACGAGCTCTGATGACGACACAACTGATCCACGATTTGCCGAATCCACCGCACAAATCTGTTTTTTATAACAGTGAAAGCTCTTTTCATGTAGTAGCGATGTTATATTGTCATGGTTATCAAAATAAAACTGATACAATGTAGACCCCACTTCATTGGGATTTAGGCTTATGTTGAACTATATTCTTGTACAAACAGACGCTGTATTAAGCAGTACATGTATTGAATCAAAATGTCTCTGAAATATCGGTGTATTTGGCAAATAATGCATTTATTCCACTTCAGCTGTGGTAAAGTATGCAAACACAGCGCAAGCGTCACTACGGGAAGCAGAAAGAGTCAAACTCACGTCTCAGTTTTCAGCTCCTCCCGCCTCCACACGGCAACTCTCACCGATCGGTTACATCCAGCCACAGCCCATGTCCAACACAGCTAATGTAAAGGATGAAAGAGGGAGGAGTGAAGGTAAAGAGGGAGAAAATGGGGAGGAGTGAAGGTAAAGAGGATGGAAAAGAGGGAGGAGTGAAGGTAAACAGGTTGAAAAGAGGGAGGAGTGAAGGTAAACAGGTTGAAAAGAGGGAGGAGTAAAGGTAAAGAGGATGGAAAAGAGGGAGGATTGAAGGTAAAGAGGGAGAAAATGGGGGAGGAGTGAAGGTAAAGAGGATGGAAAAGAGGGAGGAGTGAAGGTAAAGAGGGAGAAAATGGGGGAGGAGTGAAGGTAAAGAGGATGGAAAAGAGGGAGGAGTGAAGGTAAAGAGGGAGAAAATGGGGAGGAGTGAAGGTAAAGAGGATGGAAAAGAGGGAGGAGTGAAGGTAAAGAGGTTGAAAAGAGGGAGGAGTGAAGGTAAAGGAGGAGGTAGAGATTTTGATGGGTGGATGGAGGAAATATCGAGGATGGTTGTGCACTGAGAATCATTCCCACCTCCAAGTTAATTGATTTTTCATTGTTCTTTTTTTTATTTTTTATGTTTCTGAATTTCTGTCATTAACTGCAATGTGTACTTTCAACACAATGTGTTCAAGACTGTTAATATTAAAGAGTCATTTAATTGGAGTGTGTGTCACTCGAGTCCCCAAAGAGTCATTTAATCGGAGTGTGTGTGTCACTCGAGTCCCCAAAGAGTCATTTAATTGGAGTGTGTGTGTCTCTCAAGTCCCCAAAGAGTCATTTAATTGGAGTGTGTGTCTCTCAAGTCCCCAAAGAGTCATTTAATCGGAGTGTGTGTGTCTCTCAAGTCCCCAAAGAGTCATTTAATCGGAGTGTGTGTCTCTCAAGTCCCCAAAGAGTCATTTAATCGGAGTGTGTGTGTGTGTGTGTGTGTCTCTCAAGTCCCCAAAGAGTCATTTAATCGGAGTGTGTGTGTCTCTCAAGTCCCCAAAGAATCATTTAATCGGAGTGTGTGTGTGTGTCTCTCAAGTCCCCAAAGAGTCATTTAATCGGAGTGTGTGTGTGTGTCTCTCAAGTCCCCAAAGAGTCATTTAATCGGAGTGTGTGTGTGTCTCTCAAGTCCCCAAAGAGTCATTTAATCGGAGTGTGTGTGTGTCTCTCAAGTCCCCAAAGAGTCATTTAATCGGAGTGTGTGTGTCTCTCAAGTCCCCAAAGAGTCATTTAATCGGAGTGTGTGTGTGTCTCTCAAGTCCCCAAAGAGTCATTTAATCGGAGTGTGTGTGTCTCTCAAGTCCCCAAAGAGTCATTTAATCGGAGTGTGTGTGTCTCTCAAGTCCCCAAAGAGTCATTTAATCGGAGTGTGTGTGTCTCTCAAGTCCCCAAAGAGTCATTTAATCGGAGTGTGTGTGTGTCTATCAAGTCCCCAAAGAGTCATTTAATTGAAGTGTGTGTTTTTTTTGTTTGTTTTTTGGACAATTACTACACTTTACAGAAGAACATGACTAATGTGTTAAAGCCCCAGTGAGTAGCCAAAGACTCAAGATGTTTTTGTGATAATGATTATTTTGCAGTCGATGCTAAATTAACTAGAGGGATGCAGGCCGTGGTCTTAGAAAAATTATTTAGGCTATATATATATATTAGTTTGCGTGCCGTGTGCTCGGCTGCTTGCTGTGTTGTGATCGTAACTATACGATCACGCGAGAGAGAAAGTAGATGTGTGCAGTTTC
>JARWKJ010000004.1:100000-105000 GCA_029959095.1 Rhinichthys osculus
CACCACAGGTAGTGGAGGGACGTAACACACCCCCACACCAAAATGGTGACTCCAGTCTCCATAATCATATTATAAATAACAAAACACCAATAGAGATGCGTGTGACAATTTCAAAACTCAACTTTTTATAACAATACTGTTATCAGGTAACTGTAAACATATAAATACTGGACTAAGGTACTCTAAATAAGGCGTCTGCTAAGACGTTATCAGTACCACGGATAAGCTTAACCTCGATGTTAAAAGGTGTTGCAAAGTCAGGTGCAGCCAACACAATACGTGTCACTTTATCGGCACATTCCAGTTGCAGGGCAAACAGCTCCTCAGCCATACAATGAATCTGATCGTTACACTGCTTACGAACACTCTCAACCTCTGTCCTGGTGTACAGGGCAGCCTCCTGGATCAGCTGCTTCATGGCATCTTTCATCTTCTCCAGCTTTTCTGCTCTCCGTTTCTCCCTCAACTGAGCCTGTTCTCTCTGAAGCGAGGCCTCAGCCAGCTGGATGGAGTTGCGGAGTCGACTGAGGGCTTCAAATTTCTCCTCTTCCAGTGAGGCGCAGCGACCCTGCAGTTCTCCCACTTGCCGCTCCCACTCCGTTTGCTTCCTGCGCACTGACTCAGAATCCTGTGTCGCAGCTTTGAGTCTGGCCTCTAGCTGGTTCAGTGCTGCTTGTAGTTTCTGTAGTCTCCGGTCAGAAGCTTCCTCTCTACCGTGAGCTTCTGCTGCGTCCTCTTCCCTCCTCTGCATCTGATCCCGCACATTCTGCAGGAGTCTGGTCATCTCCTCCACTTTAGTCGTGGCAGATCTCTGCTCCAATTTAGCTTGCCTGAGTTTGCTGCGTAACTCCTTCAGCTCACTGCTATGTTCCGCCACCATCTTAAGGAACTGCTGGTTGGTCGAGTCCAGCTTCTGGTTGGTCGAGTCCAGCTTCTGATTGGCCAGCTGTAGCTTCTGTGCATGTTGTTGCATCTGTGCCAGCTGATTCCGCATGTGCTGGCATTCAACCTCAACAGGAGAAAAGGAGCGCCCTCCTTTCCTCAACATGAGGCGAGAAATCGCGCATGCAGGAAAAACATCTGGATTTTTCTCTACACGCTCATGGACGGCTGCCTTGCCAAGTACAGTAACAACTTGAGGAAGAACTTCCGAAATCACTCGGTTTCACACATTACCACCTGCTAAATCATTGCCCAAAATAAAGGACACACCAGAAATGGGCAGAGATTCACGAACACCAACCGCAACGCGGCCGTTGACTAGACAAGATTTTAAGATGATTTGGTGAAGTGGAACAACAGTAAAGCCCAACTCAAAGCCACGAACCAATACACTGGTGCCATTTTCCGTTATTTTCGACAAAGGCAAAATACCTTTCAAAATGAATGATTGTGCAGCACCAGTATCACGAAAAATGCGCACGGGAATGAGATTATCATCACCAGGCAATGACACAAAACCATCACTAAGGAAAGGTTCATAGCCGGTCCTCACATCACTTGAAAATTCAGGACAGGACGAAACAAAATGTGGGGACGCTTTAATCAACCCAAAGACTTTCGCAGCTTGTTTTTTTCTCAGCACTGGACAGTCTGCCACCAAGTGCCCAGGCTTCTTACAATAGAAACAAGCACGCTCTGGACTACTGGAAGAATGCACCGTAGCATAACTGGACTTAGGAGATGAACCTGGCTTATTTCTGTCTTCGAAGATACGGTGGGTCAAAACAAATTCATCTGCCAAGACAGCAGCTTCATGCAGAGAATTGACTTTATGTTCATTAAGGTAAGTAGCTACAACATCGGGCAAGCAGTTTTTAAATTCCTCCACAAGAATCAAAGCTCGCAACTTAGCCTGACTGTCTACCTCACTTGACGAACACCATCGATCAAACAAAGCCTCTTTGTCACGAGCAAACTCTATATAAGTCTGATGTTCGGTTTTCTCACATCGGCGAAAGCGCTGTCGGTAAGCTTCTGGCACTAGTTGGTAACAACTAAGAATAGCTGCCTTAACCACACCGTAGTCTTTACTTTGCTCAAGTGAAAGTGAAGAATACACTTCTTGTGCCCTACCAGTTAAAACTGACTGAATTAACAAAGTCCATACTTCTTTCGGCCAATTTAAAGTTGACGCAACTTTCTCAAAATGCGGAAAATATTTTTCCACGTCTTTCTCAATGAACGGTGGTATAAGCCTAATGTTTTTGCTCACATCAAAAGATCCGGTGTGACTGAGATCAATATTTTCCTGTCTAGCTTTTAAATCTAAGCGTTTCATTTCCAACTCGTTCTCGGAGACTCTTAAACGCAACTCTTCTCTCTCATTGTCTAATTCTCTCTCCCGAATAGAAAGCTCTTTCAACCGGATAGAATCTTTCATATCAACGGGAGGCAAAACCCTCTTCTCTACCAAAACTGGTAGTAGAGCGGTTTTAATGCTGTTTTTGAGGCGTTTATCGGAGGCGGACACCTCAACTTCATAATAAATAGCCAATTCCAAAAGTTGCTCTTTTTTAAGATTATTAAACGCCTCTACAGAAGGGTTTTCGATAAACTCCTGAGCTATAGACATGATTAATATAGCAATCCAAAATAAACAAAACAAAATACTACAGGCTGCTACACAACTACAAAAGAAAGAAAAAGAAAAACAAAACAGTGATCAAAATCCCCAAAAGGACCACAAGACTTTAACATAACACCACCACGCCACAATACTGACAAGTTGAGGAAAAGTTAGACACACTAATGGGCTAAAACCCCAAAAATCACTGCAGCCAACAAAAGTCTAAACCCAACCTCAACCTGTTTAAACACTACTTTATGCAGTGCGCAATTAAATCACCAAAGCGACCAACAATATAAGCGAGTACCAGAAGACTGGGAGATTCACTGCTACACCCCAACCCCTACTTACCTATCCAACAAAACTAAACTTAGCCTCACTAGTCTTCAGTGGATTCCCCTACCCGGTGTACATTAAACGTTAAGCTCGTGAGGACGTAGCAGACCGATTGCACAGTCTACCACAATCCCCCGAAACGTACCGACTAAGGATACCACCAAAAATAATGAAACTAAAATAATAAAGTGGCAGACTCAGTGTCTGCCCGATGACTTTCTTTTTGAGGTGCACGCTCCTCTACCCAGACAAAAAAAAAATATGGTACTCACCAACAAGTCGCTCCTACTAAGACATTACTTCCTACCCGATTCAATCCCGGACGAGCCCCCAAATGTTATGATCAGGCACACTGGCCACAACATAAAGTGACCGCAAAGTCAATTGGACTCGTTTGTCTAAGGGGTTTATTAAACAATTGAGTAATTTACAAACAAAACAGAAATAGGGAGATTAATTACAACAGAATAAAACATTGCAGGAAGATCAATAACAGGCGTGGTGGCCGGAACACAAGTCTCCCTCTCTGCACGGAGTTTCTCAGCTTTTAAAGGGTGTCTCTCCGCCCACTCGTTATCGGATCACACCTGCACACAATAATGAAAACACACTGCCAAGCAGCCAAACATTAGTAGAGGAAACCAAAGCCACCACAGGTAGTGGAGGGACGTAGCACCAAGTTATATGTGGAAGCGCCCTAACCGATCCCATACCACTTAAAATCGGTATTAAAACAGGGTGCCCGTGGAGCGCCATCAGTTTCATTCTGGCGATTAACTCCTGGATGAAGTGGTTGTGCCAGTGCGCGCCTGCAGGTGTGCGATCTCCAAACCCAGTGCAAGGCTATGCGGACGATGTGGAAATCTCCTCAAGAGATGAAAGTGTGATCTCCAACATGCTCCTCCGCACAGATGAGTTCATAAGGTGGTCAGGTCTAGACATTAAACATACAAAATGCGCGGCATTTTATGAAAGACGCAGTGGAGGAAACAGATGGTATAAAACAAAGTCTGATAAACCCCCTGCCTTGTCATTAATGCAGAAACCCATCCGACTGTATGAACGGCACGAAACATATCCTTATCTGGGCCATAAATTTAACGTCAGTAGCGATTGGGAAGAACAGATCACAGAGCTGTGTCACGAGTACACCCGAAGACTTGGGCTGATTGATGCCGCCCCACTCCCCATAATGATGAACACTGAAGCCATCAGGCTGATCGCAGTGGCTAAAATTCAACACCTTTTTCCGAACGTACATATTCCACAATGTACACTGTCAGCGATGAACAATGAAACGGTGAAACTGGTGAGGAAATGGTTCCGTCTTAATAATCGTACGACTCGGGACATTATCTTCCAGCCGCGTAGAGACGGAGGTCTCGGCGCCCCAAACACTGAACGGCTCTACACCGCTGCCAGAACAGGACATCTTCTAAACATGCTCAACAACGACGATACAACTGTTAGAGAACTATCACGTGAATCTCTGTTTCTACATCTACAGCGGCGCAAAATACCTGCTGCTTCCACAAACGAGTCCCAGTTTCTTGGATTTAAACTAAAGCAGAACGAAAAGTTAGACATCAGAGCCGCCGGATTTGGAGTGCGCTCCGACTGGCTGGATTTAAACGATCTCTGCGGCCGTACAGGAATACAGCTGTCCTGGCTGGGACCTGATGGAGAAGTAGTTGCTCTCAACGACAACATAATCACTGATCCGCTGGTTTCCACCCTGGCGATCCTGAATAAAGACAGCACACCTCACCAGCTACAGATTAAACACGCAAGAGCTTCAATTCTTCATCTTAGACAGACCCAGAGCGGACAGCACTGGACGAGTCTCAGACTACAAGGAAAACTTGCACTACTTCAATTTGCCGACCATTCAGTGTCTCATTCTGTCTTGAAAAACCCCTCAATCTCAGATGAAATCCTAATATTCATGATTAAAGCAAGACTACAGTGTCTTCCAACGAAGTACAATTTGGCAACATGGTATCCATCCAAGCATGAACCCTACTGCATATTACATCCAACTCAGCAGGAGAATGAAACGGTTGCTCACATATTAAATGGATGCTACAATTATAAA